>JABCMJ010025829.1:0-10036 GCA_014822125.1 Arbutus unedo | reverse complement strand
TCACTCAAGTTAAAATTTTCAATCTAACTGAATGAGGGGAGCATTGTGTATACCACGATTGGAATGCCCATCGATTCTAATGACATGGCAGTATCACGAGGTCTAAGTGGTCAAGAAGTTTGTCCAAATACGTTATACAACCCCCGAAAAGAAGGATGGTGTGATCATAATGCCCAAATATCGAATTGACCATCAGCGCACGTGTCGATCAAGATAAAAACGAGCAATTTGCATGTAGCAGTTTTTGTTTGAATTTAAACATAAAATTGAAGGCAGTTGAGATGCAAAAAGTAATTATTCTAAGAACTAACTTGTGTCTAATTCCAATTTAAAAGGAGAAAAGACAAAAAGTTATTCTTCCATTGTATAGATAGGATGTTAAGTTTTAGAAAAATATCAACATACCGATCACTCAAGTCATTTTGTCTTTTGCTTATTAAGAGTAGTTTGTAATTTACTTGGCATTTCTCCCTGTTGAAAGCTTTAATGAGATTAATAAAATCAATTTTATTATTTCTCTTATTTAACTTTGAGCATTGTTGTGCTTCTCATGAAGTCTTGAAACACAGTATTGAATTATACATCCATCTTCTAACAATCCACATTTTCAAAACAAGCTACTAGGCAAGAAGAGCTCCCATCTAGCAACTCGGCTCGGCAGCACTCATTATTGTTGTTATTGTTTCCTAATCCCTTGCTGATAGAGTGAAATTTTTTATAACACTATCCACCAAGTCAAGGTGTACAGTTGTTTTTGAGTGGTAAAAGGAGGAAAATAAGGTTTTGACATCTAACCATGAAGACTGCGGGTGTTTTATTCACTAATAGGGGGTGAGCAACCTGGAGAAAATACACATGTTGAAGCATTTGACAGAGAAAAAAGGTTTTGATATCCCAGCCTATCATGCCAGAGATGATGATGAACTTTTGCCGCTGTGTCAAAAGCGACACTTGCAGTAGGCAACGAAGGAGTGGAGGCACCAATATGAGTAGATGCAAGAATAGAACACGACCCATCCACTCCCCGAAAGTTTGTCCTGATTGGCATCAGAGATAGAAAGAGCCATTGTTGCTCCTACAAAGTTGATTGACCGAAATAAGATTGGAAAGAAAAAAAAGGAACACGTAGTATATTACGTTGGCTGAAAGTGTGTGATGGAGTAGCGAAGGAGAAATGACCGAAATGAGCGACCAGCTAAACTTGACCACTACCATTTGCAACTCAATTATTGCCATTGAATTCATGGTTTATAGACATATTGGAGAGATTCAAAGTGATGTGGTTCGTGGCCTCTGAGTCTGGGGTCCTATAATCGGTTGGAGACGACCCATAAAAAGCAGCAAAGGTAGCCATGGCTGATAATTTTGCAACAAAATGCCAACCTTGATAGTCATAATGCATCCTATCGTAAAAATCGAGAGCTGTGACCTGTTTTGTCACAGATTTACCAGAGTTGACTAAATTCCCAGAACTGCCAAAATTCCCAGAGTCGCCAGAGTCCAAATTTGCCAGAGGTGCAACCCGGAAACTGAGATTGTGATTCGCCGAAATTGTTGGAAGTTAGGGTTAGGAGAGAACCGACCATCATGACCTTAGTTGTGAGTGCAGCCACAATTTGAGAAATTCTGAGGGTAATTGCTGGAGGAATTAGATAGGGTTCCTAGACAAATTAGGATTTTAGTTGGGTGCCGCATGTAGTCATAGCCATACGAAGACCGGAATCTGAAGAATACTTCTCAGTAAGAGATAATTCCTCTAAATGTAAAAGAACATGAAGATCCTCAAATGAGATATGATTGTTCCATGTGCGCACAGAGAATAAAAGGCATTATATTCCCCTTGAGAGCAGCACATAGTTTACCCTAATTTCTTAAACTCGTTGAAGATAAGTAGAAACTCGTAGAATTAATCAGCGTGTGAAGAGCTTGATCTATCGTGTTCCAGATGCGAATCTCTGGATGTATCTAGGTTTCCACTCCCGTCACAAGATACTTCGCCCAACATGGACTCGAATCATCGATGGAACCAAATAGATCATAGACATGAAGAGTTGATGTAATTTGATAATTCCACAAAACAAAGTTTGATCTGTCAAGGTTAATTGATATCAGATTTTCAACATCTGACAGTAGGAACATAGGAATCCATCTCATTCCAAAATGAGAGGATATAGATACATCAGTATACACACAAGGCTCTGACCTCTGCATAAGTGAACTGTAACAAAAGGAACATTTACAAGATGACGGATATTTCATAGAATTAGAGAAAGATTCCCTTTCACAGATAGCCCAGCACGCAGAGTCTGCAAGTGAATAGCCACAAAATGGTATGCTTACATCTCTACAACTCAGAATCAGAATTCACATAAAAAACAAAGTTTTTCTTTTCCTTTTCGCTACATCAGAATGTGAAAATATCATCAGAGGTGCAACTTAAAGAGAGTAATAATCTGCAATTTGATGTGCATAGAACTTCAGTTTAGCATCTCTGTGCCATAATATGACAGCTGATCTCATAGAACAGACTCAACTTTTTCTCGGAAAGCTGACTTGTAATATATTGTTCTTGTACATTGACAAAAGAGTTGATGTACTGCACAACAGCATTAGTTCCCAAGAAAGAAAAACCAGTTTCTATCAGCATATTGAACAATGAAGGCACAAGTAAGAGCACCATGTCCCAAAAAAAGAACAGCCCGACCTGATCAAAACTTGGGATGAAGTACCAAACGGAACAAGAGAACCATTAGTTACAGGATACCCACGAACATTTTGCCCCTAAGCATATCCAGAAGGAAAAAAAATAGCCCATGGATCACCAAGAGAGACCAATGAAAACTGATACCAGAAGCCCAGCCTCTAATATTTCCTACGTTCTCAATCGAAAAATATCTGGCTTTTTGAACCCATCATACAGGGAACGCCTGCTTCTCCTTCCATCTAAAAACTGCGTCCCAAGAAAGATCTAAGCTTCAAACCAAGAGATTATTATCGTGCCATGGATGACAAGATAAGACCTTCTATATATGTGTATGGAAGCGGAGATCTGTCTATGGCCAACTCTAAGCATTTTACCAATTCCTTTATTTGATGTGCGAACATGTAAACTTCATCAGCTTGGTTCTTTGCTACCCATTCTTCTACCATGCTGCATAAAACTCGATCACAATATATCTCATTAAATAAGCTATACACATAATAAGAGAGTATTAAACCAGTAGTTTGTGAATTTAAAACCTCACATACACCTGACACAGTCCCTCCACCCCGGATTGTTAGTCCGTTATAGCAGGTGCCCGTCCATAAAGAGTTATTCTATAAGTAGCCAAATATTTTCTCTCTAGCCACATAAAAAACAGTATTACAAGTCTAACCTCCAGAAAAATTAGAATCAAGGACACAAAAGCCTCATAGAAAAACAAAAAACTTCATCACCATCCCCTTCCCCATCAGCAATGACCAGCATCAACTACCTCAATACCACCAGCCAAGTCAGCCTTTCTCGCCCAAACCCTCCACCGCCATCCCTTCTCCCACCATTCCCCAAACCTGTTATCACCTTGCCAACATTGTGACACCTGCCAAGCCCTTATGCAAACCCCCCTCTCTCTCTACACACACAACCCCCTCCCACACATAGATATATGTGTGTGTGTGTTTTTTGTGAACCATCTTCTAATTATGTGGCGTTTGTTGTTTGCCATCAAGGAATTGATTGCATATCCTCTTAAAGAGTTGGAATTCTCAAAAAGGACTTGACAATATGGGATGGAGCCTGGAGGGGAAGTTACAAAGAAAGGATAAGTTATCTTTTGTCGTCTTTTCTCTTGAACGAAATCCAATGTAGGAATGATTACTGATTTCCTTGGAGTCATGAAAGGCTAATTAGCGAATAACAGATTCAAAGCATTTAAGAACATGCTCATAATGATGAGAAGTAGAGAGCAGATCTGATCTTCTAAGAATAAGACAACAATAGGGAAATCAGAAACCAAATGAAAAAACATGAGTGAGTACATAAAACTCTACAAAAATAGAGACCCTCAAGCTAACGTGATAAAAAACTGATGAAACGTGCCAATTTAACATACTACTTGAATTGCAAGAATATGAGAAAGGTGCTGAATTGATACAAACCTGAAGTGAGATTTAGTATTGCTACTGCAGTCTGAAAACAGCACCTTGATTGCAGGGAACAAATCTACCTTTGCAACACGTTCTATAGAGTTTTCTGTGCCCAAACAGTATCCATTACAGCACCATGAACTAGGATTTAAGACTATAATTTGCAGCATAGCAGACCTTGTTTGCAAATCCCGCACTACAGTTCGGAATGATAATTCATCTTTTGCATTTTCTGATAGCTGATTTGTGAACATCCTTTCCAAGGTATATTTCCTGTTCATAAAAAACAAATTAGTGTGTATTGAACCTACTGCTTTCCCCAAATGCTTATTGAAGCAATTAAAAGACAAAGAACAAGCAGAGAAAATTCCTTGTCTTACTCTTTTCTTAATAAAAAAGGTGAACAGAGCTTAAACTTGCATTTTCCCCTCATTTCTGTTTCTTCTAGAAGCTAGGGCTCCTTTCATATAGCACATACAAACTAGCTAATACAAGTAGAACATCAAAGATACGTAAAAATCACATACGGCTGCTTGTGTGAGATGTGGGACAGTTTTTAGTAGCCCATAATAGACTTCTATCCATTCACTCATGGATTGTCATACCATAATAACAAATGTGCTGACTGATAACAGGATTGCACCACTTACACTCACATTTTTCATCTCTCCATCAAAGTACTTGTATCATCTTATCCCACCAACCCCAATACCCAAAAAACTGTAGACAATTAGACATACAGTCGGCTCTTAAACACTACCTTGAAAATTTTAAAAAGTTTATGTTGCAAAATCTTTATCTATAATAGCATTGCACCTTCTAGTTTGACAGCTATATAGTATGGTCCAATACACACAACATGAATGCAAAAAAAGAAAATTCCACACTTTCTCAGCCAGACAATGGTACAGAATGGGATCCATTTACGTAGAACACCTTTTCTCTGGGTAAGTAATGTAGAGCATTCTGTGCTTACCTAAATAAATCATTTGATCCACCAACTGGCAGACAAGTAGAAATGTAACATTTGAATAATCGAACTCCACCATCCAATGGTGCATGACCATCACCAGAAGGATATGCTCCAAGAAGACATGAACAGTGAGGGCACAAAAGTTCCACCCATTGGACATCTTTTGAAAGATTGGAGGATCTAGCCATGAAAATATCTCCAAGAAAGCCATTAAGGAAAGATTTCTGATTTTCTAGGACCTCAACACTTGTTGTAGGCTTATGTTCCTTTGGAAGAGTTCCAGAAATTTGCAATGAGCAGCAGTCTTCAGAGAGTTCGGATGCTTGAAGCGTGCAGGATAAACTTTCATCACCAATTATTTTTCTCGAACCTTGGAATTCTAAATTTTCAGCCAGGTTACCTTCCTCGTGATCACAACAGCTTAAATGTTCATCAAGACGAAACACAATATCCTTGTGGTTGTCACAACATGGCACCGTTTCCTGATTACTTCCATTGTCTAGGTTACCTTTCACTAAACAATTATCACCAGCGAAATCTGTTTCAGACTCGTGTTTATTGTTTCTATTCATGCAAGGAAATTTATATCCCACTAAGTCATCTTTGCAAATAACAACAGATGTGGTACTTAATAGGCACATGCCCGGTGGAGAGGTATAGGAAGTTGCATACTTTGTCACCAATTTCTCGCTTATACCTCCAAATGAACAGCAGCAAGCGCCAAACCAGTTGTCTGCCACCTCACGCCAATTTGTTGACGGCATTTCTGAAAAAAATCTGCATTCGCAGAAGATAATCCTTATTTACTTCAAATATTGGACGGAAAAAACAACTCAGAGCAGCATAAGCAAGAGCACATTCTGTTCATAATGTATATAAGCCTTGACTTATTAAACGTGAATTAGGCATTGATAAATGCAAAAAAATCTCTTGAAAACCTTTAATCAGCGGAAGGGATACATCAAAACTTCAGGTTTCCAATATTTTCTCATACTTTTATTTCTGCAACTTCCTTGTTATCTTTCCTGAACATCAGAGCTAAATTTTTTATATCAGGATTTCATTAGTGACTATGACACAGGAATGGGGAGGTAGAGGTGGCAGTAAGCTACTCCATGTGACTCAATTTAACAGCATGGTGATAGTAGGTGATGTTACTGTTAGACTCACTCCTGTCAGCTGCTATATAGTCTTCACTTTAGTCTTTGTTTCAAGTAGTGGACTTCTTGATGCTTGTTCACTCTAAAATTCTTTAATTTTGTAGAGAAGTATGCCCCGCCTTTTTTGTAATTTCTGCTTTCGATCAAGATTATGATAACTATCAGAAAAAAAAGTTTTTCTTTTACTAGATACGGGAGTAACTTAATACAGAATAATTCAACTTATTAATAGGTTTTAAGTGACACAACTCGCGTGAACTATCTATAGTATGGCACGCTTTCCTTTTTTTGAAAAAAAAAAATCACACAAAAATCTACATCAACATTAATATTTCTCTTTCATCTTTATTCATTTTCTCATTCAGAAGAAAAAACACTTCAAACTTTCCCCCACGGTCAAACCTTCTCTCTCAATATAATTTACACACTCAATGTTAAACTGAAACTCAATAAGGGGTTTTCGTGCTCCTGTGCATAGTACGGTCCCGCGCTTGTTAAGAAATTATTAGAGAGTGCATTTTAGAGAACTGTAAGTTGATGGTTTGTTACTAGGTACCCTATCCTGGCCTTGCAGAAAAACCGAGTTTTTTCAAAAATGATGTAGGGCTTCATCTGTGTAGTTTTTCTATCTCTATTGGTTGCAGCTATGAAGCACAAATACATATATGGAATACGGATACAACACGACACGGATACGGCGATATGGAAAAATCCAAAAAACAAAAACACGGATACGTCGGGAATACAACTGTAAAAAATTAATTTTTTATAATTGTCGATCATGTACTACACATAGAAAAGAGCCAAAAGAAATAGAAGAGTAGTTAAATTGCTAATACCATTATACTAAGCATTTAGCACATGTCAAACTTTTAAAAGTCATTGAAAATAAAAAAATAACAACCAAAAACCCTAACCAAGAAAGTGATAATTCCTACTAATTTCTACTCATATCAACTTCAACATTCAATTATCAACTTTAATTGCATCCCCTTCTAAGGTGTGTGAGAGAGAGAGAGAGAGAGAGTTTTGAATCTGGAGTTCTCTAGCGACGTCACAATCAAAGGATCTGGTCTAGGGTTTTTTTTACACTTGTCTCTATCAAAAACATCAAGCCTTGATGTGTATATTACATATATAGATGTCCTTACACTTTGCCTCATATTTATTGTGTATTTTCTCAAAGTTTCATTTTGACCCCCATCGTATCCCTAAAGTATCCACCATGTATCTGAAATGTATCCGAAATTAAAATGATATAATTTTAATGTGGAATACTTATTTGTCATATCCAATGCACATGGGGATGTATCGAGCGCGTACCGGCATCGGATAAGTATCCAATACGCGTACGTGACTCGTTTCGGAGTATTCGTGCTTCAAAGGGCTACAGAAAGATGGGCTTGCCAAGAGGGAATGCAACTTGCAATCCAAAAATTACCAGCTGCAAGGAAGTTGCAGACAGCTTGCAATTAGACGCAAAATTTTGAGATGCACAAGTGCATTTGTATCATACAATGACCAACCTAGAAGAAGAACACAAGGGGCCGTCGCCCCCTTCACTTTGTAATAATACGGTGAGTCTGTGACTATGAGAAGATATGTATTTAACTACGTAGAAAGTACACCCAACACATGAGATTACTATTAAAACAAAAATCTTGTCATCCACTACATAAAAGAATACAGAATGATTAACCATTATCAACTGATGCTAGATTGGTATCCATTATTCATAGCATGTACACTTATGTGAAAATAAAAGCCATATACATCTATGAGGTTGGTATCTCAATAAAAAACAAAATAAAAGTCATGTACATGTAAATGCTATCTATTATTCCCACAATGTACACTAGTGTCAGAAACAAAAGTTATTAACATCCTCTAACTCCGTCACTTAATCCACGTACATCTGTGAGTTTGGTATTCTTATTTTGTTCATGGATATGAATTGATACTTGTTTTAGTTTGTGTGTATTAGTTTCGAGTTCAATCTTATCCCCATTTTTTTGCCTGGATTAAAACAACATAATAGACTACAAATCCAAGAGAATCACGTAATTTTTGTTTGTTTGGTATCTTTGAGGTCATGAATAGATAATCAATGGATATGGAATCTCTCAAAATGTGGAATGTACAACACCTTGCAGATATGGTGAAGTTAGTCCCCTAACTATTAGTTGGATTAGTGATTACTCACTGTATGAGATTATATATCCATTCACTATTATTCAAGTCCAAGAAATGGAGCCTTAGTGTATTTTTAATTGAAGTAGAATGTCATAGTTAAGGAATTGCTAACAAACTTATTGTTCATGGGTTGGCCACCTGACATATAATCGTGGATCATGGAGGCTAATTCTGCTGCAAATCTACTGACCAATAAAGCTGCTTATATTCCGAACATGATGCTGTTCTTTTCCAATCTTTTCCAATGTGACTCCCGTTCTTTTATAGATGTTTTGACTAATAACCGAATTGGGGCTGGCCTCCACAAGATGGTTCTTACATATGATCTGTGTACTTATATTCTGTCAAGATATTTATATTCTCCCTCTTTCATTAAGAAACATAAATAGATAGAGAACACAAATAGCCAAATAAGATCTTCTTAATGTCACAAACAGTGTGATTGTTGATTGGATAATGCCTGCCTCGGGTATCTATAGTTACGAAATTATGGGCCTTAACAAGAAAGTTGTTTCATACCTGAGAGGCCGGGTCAGCTGCGTTGAGCAACTCCTGCAGTAGAATTGCACCTCTCCCGCAGACGATAAACTTTCAAGATCTGAATCCAGCAATAGTGGCCTCGAATAATCTGAGCATGCATTTTCTCGATGAGATCCATCATGTGATAAACTGAGTTCTGAATCTAAGCTCGTGAGGATTGGGTGATCAACGGGAAGAAGCAGAGCAAGCTTAACTTCAACGTGATCATCCCGTGCTGTCAACTGAAGTGGAGATTCGGCGTCGACTAAAACCCTCGGAATCGGAACCCTAAGAGAAACCTCGGACTCGGTTTCGAACCAGCTCACTGTTAGTAGAGATAGCTCGAGAACCAGGTTCACTTTCAAATCCTGGCATTGAATCGAGGGTTTGTTGTTGGTACTGGGTTTGAAGAGGAGTAATTTGATGGTTGGGATGTGAGATTGGGCTTCCCATGTGAACCGCCATTTGCTGGGGTTTTCAGCCTCGTCGTTAGCAAGCTCGGACAACATTCTCTCTCTCTCTCTCTCCCCCCTCGCGCTCTCTGATTTGGCGGCAAAGTGAAAATTACGGCCCACAGGTGGAAGTTTGTGTACAAATATAATCGAAGGGTAAATTTTACTCTCTTTGTTAATGAAATGTCTCTCTTAGGAAAGAAATTCACTCGATATTCTTAAGATGTGTCAAATCACTTCACAATTAAGTATGGTCAATACATGAAGGAAACTGATTTTTACACATTTTTTTATTTATTTACATTCTTTTTTATTTTTATTATACAAAATTGTTAAAATATTCTTCTATTAGACAATTGTTTGTTCAAATTACTATACTATCCTTTATGTCTCATGATGTCTTACAACTAGCGAATGCCCATGCCGTGCCGTGCTTAAAGGCACGCAGCAAACCTTGCATTAATGTCGTTCTGACTTTAAACAAAGTCCATCTTACCAATTTAAACAAATAGGTTCAAGAAAAACAATACATTTTACAATAACAAATTAAACCAAAACCTATCTCATTCCAATTCTACATTAATAAATTATTCATGAAAACAATAAGAGCA
>JABCMJ010025821.1:0-29193 GCA_014822125.1 Arbutus unedo | reverse complement strand
TCTACATTCAATGGCGAATAAAGGTATGTGTATTATTGTTTTCTTGGGATGTATTGATTCAAGATCCTATCAAAATTATGTTTCCGCATAAAAGTTTAAATATAATTTTATCTAACACATCCTACCAGTTGTGATAAGTTTTTGTCTCAAAATTTATAAAATAAGAGAGAGAAAACAAGAGAAATAGGTCCAATATTTATTTTTATAGATGCACTCCATGATAAATCTAGATTAAAAGAATCCTAACTTTACATTAACTTATGAAGAGAGAGAGAGAGAGAGAGAGAGAGAGAGAGAGAGAGATTTTATATGACATTAATAGGAAAATGTGTTTTTGGGGTTGAAAAGGTAGTTCTTGTTTGTATGCTTAGATATTCCAACAAGATTGATCCTTTCTAGTTGTTCAAATCGATTGAAGGATTTCGTTCAAATTTTTTTTTGGGATCTTTCTCAGGCCTCTCGATAATTGGAATCGTTCATTTTTTAGAACGAAAACATCAGTTATGCAGAAAATGCTGATCGAATATTGTTAATATGATTTCGAAATACACTTGTCTTAAGATAGGATAGATGTGTGTTTCGATCTAATTAATGTTGTAATTTTTTTTACAAAATAAATACGGGTTGAAATCATATCAAACGATATTTCATGAACGTAATTTTTGAAATGGGTACCCTCATACGTTTGGATTTCGATCCGTAAGTCGATAATAAGATCAAGATACCAAATTTTTTAATGAGTCAGCCTTTGAATATGTGAGGCCATGTGATAGCGAGCATATGCAAGAGAAAGCATAGGTAACTTGAGTTTAGAATGACTAATGGTTCAAGATGAAGCACTTTCTTTTATTGGATTTTAAATTTAAAAATTTGATTTTGATTATATATTGGAAAAGAAAATTCACAAATTTAAATTAAAAAATCTAGAAATTCAATTATGAATATAAAATATAATTTCAACATTACCTCACAGATAAAGTTGAGGATTTTATTAAAGTCATACGATCAATGCTATTGTCAAAGCCAAATTCGATCGTTTCTCCCCTCAAAGATTAGGGCCATGAATCAGCAACCAAAGGAATACCACTTCGGGAATTAGTACATGTTAGAACCAATCAATCCATCATCAGTACCCATGGGAGTCTAGAGATTTGATTCTGAATTTAAAATACAAATTTAAAAACTTAATTTTGAATTTGACTTAAAAAGAAGATTCACATATTTAAAATTCAAAATTTTAATTTTAAATTTAAAATTTCAAAAAGAACTTGAACCCAAATTTGACTTTATTGCAAGTTGCAGCTGGCGAGGGGAGATTATTTTGGAGCTTTTTGCAACTTTTTTTATTTGGGTAATAGCATCATGGAACTATCAACTAAATTTGAGCAAACGTAATGACACAACTCTTTTATACTGATTTGAAAATAAAAATATGTTTAGAATTGTTCGATGTACATAAATCGTAAATTATTTTAAAAGATTTCACATGAATCGAATAATTTCAGACACATTTACATTCACAAATTTGAATATAGATGTGTGTTGTTAACAGCGACAACCACACGAGTAATTGTCTCGTCCTTTGATTACAATGTCACAACATTGATGCAACGCCAGTACAAGGGGTCCACGTGAACATGCCACGTCAGCAAGCGTCATAGATTAAGTGTCTTTTGTGCCCATAAAAAATAGTTAGGTATCTTATTTGAAACTCAATAATTTTGTAGTCAGTATCATGTGATTTGAATCGTCATAAAATATTCTAATGTAATTTAATTTAATTATTATGATAAGAAATGAATTTGAAAAGTTGTTATTAATTCTATTTTTGATCTTATTATACTTACAAATCTTGATTTCGTCTGTGTCTCCAATTAGAGCTGTTCTCAGCTGACTCCTCTCTCTCTTACAAATCTTGGTTCTGCCTCTGCCTCCAACTAGAGCCGTTCTCAATAGCCCTCTCCCTCCCCTCCTCTCTCTCTCTCTCTCTCTCTCTCTCTCTCTCTCTTACAATCTTGATTCCACTTTTGCCTCCAACTAGAGACGTTCTCGATAGACTTCTTTCTCTCTCTCTCTCTTTCTCTCTTACAAATCTTGGTTCCACTTTTGCCTCCAACTAGAGGCGTTCTCGATAGACTTCTTTCTCTCTCTCTCTCTCTCTTACAAATCTTGGTTCCACTTTTACCTCCAACCAGAGGCGTTCTTAATAGACTTCTTTCTCTCTGTCTCTCTCACTCGTAGTCACACACACAATTGGTATATATGAAAAACTATAGATCCAAGTCACTTAGGCATGAGAAGACGAAGATAGAGAACTACAATGGAAGTAAAAAACCTGCACAGCCAAGTAGTAGCATGCATGATCTCATGAGAATTCACAGTTCCAATTGGAATGGCTCATCATTTTCATATGTACCACCACAAGATCCACCACCACCACCCAAGGAAGAAGTGAAGGTCAAGAGATTAGAGAGGAGCAGTACTACTGTTCAACTGGGTTGTTCTTCCAAAACATGGAGTGCTCTGATCAATGATCCAGAGTTGCAGAGAAAGAAGAGGGTTACTAGCTACAAGGCCTATGCTGTTGAGGGGAAGATGAAGGGCTCCTTGAGGAAAAGCTTCAAGTGGGCTAAGGACACCTTCATCCATGTCTTCCAATGATCATATATATAATATTCTCTCTCTCTCTCTGCGCGCAAATACTGTCACCGTCTTATAATTTTAGTCGTTCAAGACAAAACATATCGTGCTATTTTTCGAATAAAATATAAATTATTTTCGTGCACAAGTTTTCAAAAAATTTCTACATCAATTTAAAGTTTTCGACAATCTCCCTTAGTTCTTGTTCTAAAACGTGTTCCCTTTGTATGTACTTCGCGTTGTTGAAGTCAAGATGTTTTTTCATTGTTTTGATTATGAGCTATTGGATCAAAGTGCTAAGTTTTAGAAAAGGGTATAGAGATTACTGTCTTAATGTGGTACTCGGGGCGGGCCCCGGGTAAGCCTCGCAAGCCTCCGGGCTCGAACAATTTCCGGCGCAGGGTAACAAAATATGTTTTTTTTTATAAATATAAAAGAATAATAGAAATCTACCGAAAAAAATTTGGAGTATTATTAATACTAGGTGAACAACTAATTAAGCTGAAGTCGGGTTTAAACAACTCAAATATCGAGACTGACACTGGTGGTACTCAAAAACTTTCTATAGACACGTCGAATAGATTTGATTCTTTAAATTAGTACAATTTTTTTTGAAAACCTATGCACGAAAATGGTTTATTTTTTAATTGAAAAACATAACACGACTTTTTTTTGGTGAGAGACTAAAATTATGGAACGGCGTAGTATAAGTGATTGAAATTAGGTTTTGTTTGTCAAATTCAATATGATTTTGATCTCTATCATATATGGTTTTGATTGATGTGTGCTGTCTTATGTTTATGACATATTGGTTCACATTGATAATATAGTTGAAATTCATGAAGCCAATTTCATTTTATAATATTCAACTTTGGTATATTGAATTTATCTATTAACTTAGTCGATTTTGTTATTTTTCTTACATAAAAAACAGAACTGAAAACCCTTATGTGTGTACAACGCACAGCAAAATATATTGAGTGTCAAAACGACATTGTTTTAGCCACTAACATGCTACTCAAATGATGGAAAAGTATTTCGACGATATTTTAGTGGCAGAAGCTATCATTTTGGCCCGTAATAGCACACAATAACGGTTTTGACTATCAAAATACTGCTCAAACGGTGAGACATTATATGAACAACTTTTTAGTGGAAAAAAAAGTGTCATTTTGACACGCAACAATGTACAATAAGGTCTACGTATCTACCAAAAACATACCCCTTTTCCAATTCCTTGAAAATATTGCATTGACCTCGATTATGTGTCCACATTTTTATCCTATATCAAGGGCAACCAATTATAGAGGTAAGTCTATATCTAGCTTTAGTCTCGTCTCGGCCGGCTTTTCCCTCTAGGAAGAATGTAGTTGACAACCCAACCCCTCCTCCCCAAAAAAATAAAAAAAATTTAATGGTTAATATTATTTTAGCAAATAAAAGTTTGGTTGAGTGTTTCTGAAACGATTTTTGAGAAAAAAAACTTTAAGATATTGTTTGGTGTAAGTGTTTCACAAAAAATTTGAGAGCTAAATTTTTTTGACATTTTCGAGGTGTTCTCTCTTTCTCTCTCTTTTTTTATAGAGAAATAAATATTGTTTGAGAAAAAAATAAAAATATTTGGGAAAATTTTTTCCAAAAAATTTAGAAATTTTTTGAAATTTTTTTTGGGAAATAACCAAACGAACACATATGAGTTAATATTTTTCTAATATCTTATACTCCTTTTGCCTATTTTAAGGGGCCGCTCACAAATTAAAAGAAATGCGATTTTTTTACCAACAAATAAATACTTAAGATTTCAAATGTAATCGTTTCAGGGTATGGAAATCAAACTGGTTTTCCACTTCAATTCGAAAAGGGTCAATTATTTTTTGTTTTGAACCAGTTTTTTTTAAAATAAATGTAAAAAATAAAGAAATAAATGAAAATTGAATTTCATCGTGATCAAATTAGGCCAACAATTTACTACTCTCTCCGTCTCATTTCATTCATCATTTTTTAAAAATTTTACTCTTTTCTGATCAATAAATATAAAGTCATTTCATGCATTATTTTTTTTATTTTTTTGCACCAATCAATTGATGCAAAAAATCGTTACAAAATTATACAAAAAATATTTTATTTTTTATTCAAAAAATAGCACAATTTCCGGAAAAAATAAGTATAATATGACCAAGAAAGTAGCTATTAATTAATCAGAGTAGATAATTTTAATAGGATTCGGAAATCATTCTATGATTCTAAGGACTTATTTATTCAAACGTAGAAATACCGTTATGTGAGTCTGATGCCATTATTTGGATTTATTAGCTCCTAATAAATAAAAAGAAAAATCAAGGATGTGACATAGGAATGATTGGACAGATAGAGACTAGGGTTCTTCTCTTTTCGTCGCGTCTTTTTGTGTGACGGAGATATAAAGCGAGTACATTAAAAAAAACGGAAACTATATAGATTTATTCTATGACAACATCTTAATCATAGCTGCATACTAACCAACTCATGATTTAGTTAAAATTAATGTAACGGAGTTTGTAGACTATCATATATGCATATTGTAAGTTTTTTGTTGTTCGTAAATTATTGTCCACCGCTGTAGACAGTGGGATAAATCTTCTGAGAATTAATTAAGGTGTGAGCAAGCTAATCCCGTTAGGTTGAGTTATCCAAAAATTTTAAAAAATAGAGAAGAAGATATGAATATGAAAGTTGAGAAAGTTTCAAGGTAAAATAGGAAGATAGAACAACAAATTCAAACCAACAAAAGGGAAAAAGAGATGCAAAAGATGTCCGTATGGCTAGTGGCAGAGTTAGGATTTTATTTCGAGAGGGGCCAAACCTTGTGAAAGAAAAAAAAAACTTAAAATTATAATAAACTATGAAATTCAATAACCTTTATCGATAATCTACAACAATAGCAGAGTTAGGATTTCATCAATAAGAAAACATTCTCTGCGCACATGCTTTGGCACAAGGCACGAAAAATCGTTATCTAAACATACAAAGTCGTGTAAGGGTGCCAATGCATTAACTTGACACATTGGGACAAGCATTCCGAAGGGAAAGTCACCTCTTAGCAATGAGGCTTTGAGCACATGTTGCGACATGAGACTTTCCGCTTTCCTAAGCATATGTTGTGGCATGAGGTTTGAGAAGCCGTTAAACTAAGTACACAAAGTCGTGCGAGGGGCATCACTGCTAAGCACATGATGTGCCATGAGGCTTGAGAAGCCGCTAGCCACACACGAGAAGCTATGCGGGGGTGCCAATGCGCCGTTGAGGCCAATGAACTTGCCACATTTGTGACAAGTATTCCGAAGAGACAACGTCACCTCTCAACAAGGAGGCATTTCCTAAGCACATGATGTGCCATGAGGCTTGAGAAGCCGCTAGCCACACACGAGAAGCTATGCGGGGGTGCCAATGCGCCGTTGAGGCCACTTTGATCTTGTCAAATTGGTGACAAACATTTCAAAAAGACAACATCACCTCTACTAATGAAACATTTCCTGCGCACATACTTTGACACGAGACATGAAAAACCATTAGCCAAGCATGCAGAGGTGTCCATGCATCCTAGATGCCACTTAACATCCATAGTACCCTCACTATATTTGTCTGCATATGTGTAGTGAGTAGTGATAACTATAAAAAAAAGTACAGAACTTATTTAACCATTTTGTATTATTGAATTATTAAAGGGATGATAATTCATCTTGTTTGACCTAAATTATTTGATTTCTCCTCGACTTCATCACCATTGAACCCGACCCACATTTGTTAAATTTTGGACTATTTTTCGTGCTAAAATTATGAAAATAACAATGTATGCCAGTTTTCGGGTTCTGAGTTTGAGAGACAAAATCGTCACTTCTATTCCAACATTTACATTTGATGTGCCTAGAAATTCACATCAATAATGTAATCCAAATGAACTAAGCTTCATACTTTATTTCTACAAAGACCTTAATAAGACAATAATTCAATAATCTTGCCGGGCCAAATTCGCCCTAATTCACTGTATTTTGTTGAAACTTTTAAGCTTGTTTCTGCCTCAAAACAATGCCCTGTTACAGTAATGGTGTTCCATGGCTCTCAACATAGCTTAGGCTACTGTACATTTCAGCTTGGCAGCTTTCCTCAGAAACAACACAGACAGATTCTACTCAATTGCACAACAAAAAGCAGATAACATTTACACTAGTAGCGAAAGAAACCGTGCGCAAATCAGGCACCTAATAATGCATCCTCTTGTCGCCAGTAAAATTCAGGCTTTCGATACCTTTGAGAGCGGACTCGAAGTTCTTTATGTTGTTAGCGATGTTTCTACCAGAAGCATTGAGCTTGGGATCCGTTGATAGAATTGAGCTTCTGTGTGCTGCACCGGATAGTTTCTGTAGCGATTCTGGGCTTAGATCTGTTGTGCGGACGCGGGAGGGGTCAGAATCACTGCCAGCGATGGCTGCATCACGAATACTGGAAACAGCAGGTTGCCTTGAAGATCCACTTGACCGCAAAAAGTTAGAACTAGAAAACTGCACAAGCCCAACCATCATTTCAAAAAATTTATCATCAACCTCATGAATTAATTTCAAGATACAAGTCTTTCCTATTATAACAAGTTGTTCAAAAGGATCCAGGCTTTCAGCCTACTCGACCAGACAAAGGAGATATTAATTCAGTTCAGGCGGGCTTGGCTTGACTGTGTGTTCTCTCCTGATTGCTCGGAGCTCAAAACTGCTCAGTGGTGGGGTGGAAAAAGCAGAAGAAAATGATTTTGACAGGCAGAAAGGCAAAGGGAAGTTTGGAAAAGCCTCGCATACGGGACTATCAATCCCTCTCTATTAAGACCTCAGAATATTCCTTAGCCCCCTACGAACCTAGGACAATTGCAGGATATGGTGCAAACATTAAAAAGTCTGAAGTTTTACTTCAGACAGTGTCCCATTAAAGCAGCTTACTTAGGCTGATGACCAGAAAAGAAAACATACCCATGTTCATACTGATAATGAGGTATATATAATTATAGGCATTCAGTCAACCAGTGAAATTCCCACCTGTCGAGTCATACATGAAATTCCATATTATATAAAACCCCATTGCACATACCCTAGAACCTATAAGTCGTAAGTAATCACATCACAGCCATTGGAAAGCCCATTAATAAGGCTGCCGAGAAGGGCAGCCATTTCTTTCACCGTGGAAAAATGAGAGAGAGAGATAGAGAGAGAGAGAGAGAGAGCCAAGGAATTCAGTATCCCTGTTCCTGTTGAGTGGAGAAAGAAACGTGGAGGCCTCATCTAGTCTACAGACAGGAATGTAGAAAATGGGACGTCAAAACTGGGAAAACGCCTCAATAGACGAAAAATAGGGCCATGCCCAACACACTCGGAGGATGATAGGCCAAGTTTTGATTTGTCATTATTTACTTCAACCTGATATCAACCTAATGCCAAAAGAATGGAAGGGTGCCGGCAGATAGGTAGATGTAGAGGTCACGCAAAGAGAGAAAGATATGATCATTTAGGCACACAGGAGGATAATGACTTCATTTCGAAAGTGCCAATGGTCACGTTTTGAAGCAAAGATTTCCTATCCCAGATTCCAAAATCTCCCACTGAATGAGATATGGGAGCCAAGCCATTGGTTCTGACTTTCCTTGTGAAAGGCAGAATGAGTTTCCTCAACCAAATGGAAGTGGAAAGGGAAACCGAGTCAAAGCACTCCCTTGTTGTCAGAATAGCTGAAGATGGTGACCTGTAGACGACCATCAAGCATATCACTTAGCCTAACCGAGTTTCAAATCTTTCTGAATAGGCTGGACTCAACACGTCCATACGAACTCAATTTCCACAACACCATTCATAGCTTCTGTATTTCAGGCAGTTTGACAGCTTGGAACAGGTTTTTACCGTTATGTGATATATCAGACGCAAGTTAAACAGTAAGTCCTCAACACTCCTAAAAGAAGTGCACATACCAGAACAGGTAATTCCACAGGAAATGGTTCAGAAAATTAGAATGACAAAGAAGTTGGAACTTACCATAGGGTCTTTGGTTGTCTGTGAATCACTTGCAACTGGACTTTTTTGTTTAGACAAGCCTCCAACATTTACAGGTAGTCCAGTGTTTCTACCACGAGATGCAAATGATGAAGTCCAACCAGTAACCCTACCATCCTCACCACCTACATCACATTCATAGTATAGCCATATTAACTGCCGGATTAAACACAGCATGGTACGGGACGAGTTCGGCTATTCATTTTGAAGAGCTCCAAATAAATTTACTTTAGCTGATTTGGTACAAGATAGAAAACACCCATACCACACAGAATGATGGTATGAAAATAAACAGTCTTTCGTCACTTAATTGCAAAACTTAAAGAGGTGGATAAATAGCGACAAAGGTAGTATCTCCAAAAACAGTTTTCCACGCAGTTGGACTTGACTTAAGAATGACTTAAACGTGGGACAGGAAGTGGAGAACTACCCGATTGTCTTTCCATGTTGGCGACTGCGTGAGGCATCCCAGAGCTTGTCCCAGCAGCCTGTCAAAAAGAATAGTAAAATATGTAAAGCCAACACTACAGTGTGCCTTTCCATAAGTAGTTGCCACCTGGCAGAGTAGAAGAAAATCCAATAAAGGGAGGGATGCAAGCTTAGAAGCATATGGTCTCAAGAAGGCCAAGCCAGCTGGAGGAAGGGGGGTTAACATAATTGCACTTTGCAGCTTACAAGAGCACGAGAAGGAGGATTGGCAAGCTGCGATTGCTGATATTTCAAAATAGTCCAGTCAAACACATAATCAAACTGGAAGCCTGAAGAAGAAGAAACACACACTTAGACTGCATGTATGCTAAACTTGTTAGAAGAGAGCTCTCGAACTGAGAACATAACCACAGATATAGCCCCATATATATAACACGCACCTTCGCGAATAAAAAGATCACGAAAGATTCTCTTCAGATAAGCATAATCTGGCTTATCGTCAAACCTCAGTGAACGACAATAATGGAAGAACGACGCAAATTCTGTAGGATAACCCCGACACAAGACCTAAGAAAATATCAGAGCGCTCCCCATTAAGTTCTACATGTTGACAAAATCACCAGCAAAAGAAAAATCGAAAAACGCTGATTACCTCAATGGAGGTAGAAACTTTCTTTTCACTGATTTTTTCATACTTTTGTTTTTTATTTCCTGCTTTCAGTCCCTGCCAAGGGAGACTGAGAAAAAAAATAATGTGTTGGTAACTAAGAAGCATAACATAATTGACAGAAAAGGCAGCACCACAAAAACGCGCAGGAAAATTACCTTCCCTTTAAGAAATACATAAGGACAAATCCAAGCGATTCTAAATCGTCCCTCCGGCTTTGCTCTACAAAGTGCAAAAGCAACGTGTTGAGGGTAAAACACCAGCCTCAAGATCAATGCTATATAGAAAGATATGTTTCTTTACAAGGGGAATTAAATCAAGGTCAAATAGCCATAAGCATACCAATGCCAAGGTGAGTATTCATGCTAGCATATCTTGCAGTACCCGTCAAATTCTTATTTTCCCTGCATTTCATACGATGGCATAATATTAAAAGACAAAGGAGGAAGTAAAAGAGAAGTAGCTAAAATCAATTTACAAGGGCTGACTAATCGAAGCATTTCAGATAGGCTCTGAGACGAAGTGGCATCAAAGCCTTCCCACAGGAAAGGCTCACAAAATTTCATCCACGAACAGTCAAAAAAGCCTACCTATAAGGTATGTGCTGATGAGTTGCAGAATCTCTGAACTTCTTAGCCAGACCAAAGTCGATTACATATACCTGCATAAATTAAATCACAAACAACTCAACTAAAATAGATAATGGAACCAAAAAAATACCATGGGAAAATATAGTACAACCAGAGACCTGGTTGGCACGCCGCCCTAAACCCATAAGGAAATTGTCTGGCTTAATATCTCGATGCAGAAATGACTTGCAATGAAAATATTCAACCCGATTAATCTGAAAAAAAATACAGTTCGACCTAGAAGGTTAGCCAAAGCAGTAGCGTTATTCCCCCAATGTACCATAACAATTGAATAAAGTTTTTTTTTTCTTTTATCGCTATTAAACATTGAACATCTAAAAAGAAATTGTACCATCTGATCTGCAAGCATAAGAACAGTCTTTAAGGACAACTTCCTACTACAAAAGTTAAACAAGTCTTCAAGACTAGGCCCCAGTAAATCCATCACAAGAACATTATAGTCTCCTTCAACCCCAAACCATCTCACATTTGGAATCCCAGCTGCCAAAATTGGGTGGAAAAATACCAACTGATGAGGATCTCAAATAACGGAGAATTAACCATAGTCTTTTTTTTTTCTTTTGTGCATGTGTGTGCGTGTGTGTGTCGGAGGGTGTAGATTAGAAAAAAAAGGAAGTTCATTACTTCCACCCTGTAGTAGTTTATACAACTTTGACTCGTATAGCAACTGAGGATGCTTTGTCTTGACATTTTCCTGAGAGAATAAACAGAGATGAAAATCCATCAATTAGATGCATAAATGATCAGAAAATTGAACAACAAAAGAACACAATGCAAGTATGCACATGCTGAATACAAAGAAAATGCTCAAGCCGTCTTCACAAGGCAGTACTTCATGTCTAAGCTATGCCATACCACTGTGTTCTTGCAGATAAGAACTACTCATAGTGGAACACAAAAGAATATTAATACGCGAGCCCGCATAAACTGATGAAACTTCAATGTATTTAACTAATGAATCATGTTCGCAAACAATGACTAGCAAACTAAACCGAGTGGTAGCATTATTCCACACTTCCCCTTCTCCTTACAACAAATCTCTCTACATTTCAAGTAAACATAGTACCAAATGTCATCAAAAACTGCATACACGACTATGATAATTGTCTAAACACGTAGAATTTCCTTAAATTTCAAACAAGCCCTATGGAAACAACACCAAATGCAACACTCAGCAATTATGAAGCAAACAATACAAAGACTTGGTTACGGGTTCAAATGTAGGAATGTCACGTGTGGCGATCAACTAATTGTACCTACCCAAGTGCTATTCATGGATTTCATTGCAACTAACCCAAATAAACAAGTGCCATAAAAAAGAGCAACTTAAGTCAACAAAAATCATTTCAAAGAAGAAAAATAAAGTGCATGTATGATAAGAAAAGCACGACAGTAAACCTCATAGAGTAAAGCTAATTGCTCTAGATGATAAGCAAAAGCACCATAATAAGCTCCTTAGCTCAATTAACCCGAAATTGCCACCGAACATTGGGCGAAAGCTTCTTCAGGCATTCCAAAAATTCACTACCAACATTCTCAAACTAATTATCAAGTGAAAGATTTATGTCACATAGGTGTAAACGAGACAAAAATGCCATAACCACACAACTTCCAGCTTCAAAATTAAGACTTTAACGAGAAATACAGTCAATGGAAAAAAAGAAAAACATTGAAAATGTGAAAAACACAGAAAATATGTCAGTTTAAGAGTGAATTTGGAGCACTGTCAATCTTAATAGCAAAGAAATACAGTTACAAGAATTATAATGGATGTTATAGAGAAGAACATTAAACATGAGAAGAAAACGATTGAATTTGGAGCAACTCACAAGCTTAATAGCAACTTCTTCATTCGTCTGGATATTAGTACCTGCAGCAAGATACAATTTTGAAACAAAATTCCAATCAGTAAACAATCTTTCACCCAAATACCAAGCAGTTAAAATGCATAAGAAGGGGGACAAACCGAGATAGATCTCTCCAAACGAGCCGCTACCGATCTTCCGGCCTAGCCGGAACTTATTACCGACGCGAGGTTCCATCAAAAAATGAGTAAAAAATCAACGAAATGACGAATCCTAGCAACCAATTCAAACCCTACCCAAAAGATTATGTAAGCCAAGAAAACTAATCAACCACCGCCCAAAGACTTGATCCACGCGGAAACTCCAGCTATCAGAGATCAGCGACGAGTCGAATTTGCTGGATCGAATGGAGGAAGGGGGATACCAAGGGAGATAAATAGATTGTAAGAGGAGGTCAATGGAGAATGGGTCTCTCCTGCTAGCTTGACGGAGGTCTAGGTTGCGGAATTAGAGAGAGAAAAGGGAGGAGAGAGAAGGGGGGAAGAAGAGACGACGGAGAAACAGGAGGCGGCATCGTGATGTCTGAACTCTCAAAGACTTTGATCGAGGCATCACAGTTTCCACACGTTTATCTAATTAAAATTCTCCCTTGTCTAATTTTTTAGTTTATTATTTTGTCATTATTTGTTGTCAGTTTATTAAATTTAAGTAAATTCTTTTAGATGTAAAATTAAAAGTCGTAAAAATATTATTAAAAATGAAAATAATTTGGAAAATAGTTTTTCCTTAGTGATTTTATTGTCATTTAATTTAGATTTTACTTAATTTCGTTCTATATTTCTATATTGTTTTATTCTTTTAATTGAGCAGAATGAGAAAAAAAAAGAAAAAATGACGAAAAATTATAAGGTAAAAAAATAGCTTATCAAATAATGCCCGTTAAGGAAATGAATTCATTAGATTTGGGAAATTGTAGTGCACTTCTTTGTAGTATAGATAAAACGACATAAATTTACTTGTTTTGTCCTCAAAATTATATTGTTTTAATTCCCATGTATTTTAATAACAATTCATGTGGTAAAATAAAACGATATCAATTTGAGAAAAAAGCAATCAAAATTATATTGTTTTGCCTGCACTACACGCGTACTACAGAAAAATGTATTGCAGTTTCCCTAAATCTCAGGGAAGGAGGCTGCTTACCAAGAAGGAGTGTAACCTGAAAACATTCGTCGTGGAAAAGGAGATCTCTAAGTCCCGTAATAAAAGAAAGAGTTCACACAAAATCCACTTGAAGGCGAACATGATAATTCGGGACAAGTCACTAATGAGATACCCGCATAGCAAGAAGCTCAATTTTTCATAACATAATGGGACGAACTTTTGCACGAGCCGTAGGTGCACAAGAGTCCCTCGTGCCACAACTATCTCTTTTTTTATGGGTTATACAGATTGATGCCTGTTGCTTCATCTGAGAGAAAAGAATCATAGATATGTCGGTCATTAAAAAGGAGAACCACCATAAAAAGATTCTTCGTGTATAATTTGTAGCAAAACTATGAACATGAGCTAGCAATCCGGACTATATTAAAGAGGTTCCTGAGACACAGCATGAAAGAGTCACAATATTAAAAAACGAGGTCTAAGAATGAAGGGGTAGAATTACTGAATGAATACGAGTTGTGGTTAATACACAAGGCATAAAAAGAAGCATTTTTTTTTGAATTCTGAAACCATCAACCTCCCTGACCTAATTCATGATGAGCTCACCAAATTCCTAGCAAGATGCCTACGATTTATTAAAAAACACCAACATGTCAAGATCCAAATTCAAATGGATTTCTGTTCGCGCCGACTATGGTCTAACAAAGAGACGAAGTAGTGGTCTCTTTCATTCCATTACAAACGATGGATTATTGTTAATTAACATTTACTTGGAGACTAATGACGTCAAATATTACGCAATTGAAAACGTAAAATCTTGCATTTTTTTTTATAGAATCTACACGTAATACGATAAATATGTATACTTTCTACATGTGCAAAATGTTTCTAAAATAGACTTTCTAAGCAAACATTTGTCATCAAGGCTTGTGCATTAAGTCATGAAATACCAAGTAACCTTATTTAATTCGACAGGTGTCTTTGTTCACAAAAAGAACCTATTCAAATCCAAACCCTATACAAGAAAGTTGAAAAGATGAGACATTGATTTCGACCTAGTAAGATACTAATGAAATCGTCGATTGGTCGTAAATAAATAACTATTGAAAGAATATTATTTTGTTACAGTGATAACGTCAATAGTTAATACGTTATATTACAACAGTAGATTCACGTAGTTTTTTTAATTATGAGACATATTACAATAATAGATTGATGTCGTTTTTCCAATTATGAAACATTACAAGAAAATATTTACGTCGTTTTTTTAATTATGAGACGCATTAACTTATTTAAAATTGCTTTAGTCTTGTGGTACTGAACTATTGCCATCACAACCAAACCAACACCCCACTGCTGCCTCAGTAACTGTCATCAGCATACCACTGCAACAAACTTGTCACCTCCTCCTTTTTAACACCTACTTCACTTTTGTCCAAATTCCTCTCTCTCTCTCTCTCTCTCTCTAGGACAAGGTAAGGGCAAAACTCCACTATAAAAGGGGACATTAACCACTCGACTGATTATCATGAACAAAGTGAGGGAAGGAGTTTGGATTGAATTCCTTACATTTGTATGATAACATGAAATCAGGTCTTTGACGATTCAATATTAGCTCGCAAATGTATGGACTCATACTTTGAGGAGTTCATAGTGGCCAGAGAATCGTTATTAGCTCTTATGGAGAACGCAAGTAAACCAAATTCTGATAAGTCTCTTCACGCTGGAACAATTATTAGAATTGACCGTTCTAGCCAATGCGAATGACACTTTTTGTGATCAATTGTACCAAATTAGGCTTATCACAATGAGCACATACCGAACTCACGGCCCACAATATTTTCTTGCAAACTGCATTGGACTCGTCAACGCCTCCATCAGCTTTACTGAATCACTTAACCTGCTAACATTATATGAAAAAAATACTGACTATGCACAAGAAGACAAACAAAGCCACCTAGAGCAACCTCAGTAAAATAGACTCGTTATACAAGGAACTGCTTGAATATGTTCGCTATTAACTAGACTATACTTGGTTAGCTGCTACTAGATTGTTTGTTGTCATCCATCATCGGTCGTGAGATGGGTTGCGTCCTATCCGCACTACCTGGATCCATAGTTCACTCACCTAAAGTCGTTGACGAAGAATTCTCCCTCGAAAGCTACAACCATCTCAAAGATTTATATACTGGGTGGTGGATGCACTCACTCCTTCTACACATAGGGGCAGCAGCTGATATTTCCTAAACAAGCCATAAATGAGTAGAAACATGCCCTTTATGTACCACCAAGAGCAGCACAAAACTTTCAACTTTCATGGGCATGAAAAAACAAAGGTATAAACTATAAACTTTATAGTGATTCAGAATTCCAGAAAACATACTTTACAAGGAAAGAAGGTAGGTTAATATGAACAATTTCCACAAGCTGAAATGAGATCATACATAATATTTTACATACAACAGCATCAAAGCCCTGGTATATGGAATGGGACCTCAACAGATCCCACCAAAATGAATGCCACAAACCCAAAAACAAAAATTCTGAAGGGCCAGGAAAACAAATTAGAAGGGCCACAAAACCTAAAATTGTAAAAAAAAAAAAAATCGCGGGCATTGTTACGATGGAGGCATTACAACTTGTGGAGGTAGAAACGAATGCTTCTTTGTTAGCCTGCATTTCAGTTGCCTGATCTTTGCATCTACCCTTGCTGTGAACCCAATCTTGGTCTCCTGTCTTGCTTTAGACCGTTCTCGAGTCCACATATGTCGATCCTCAACATCTTTCTTGTAGTACTTAATTTCTTGGATAATGTGATGATCCATTGGATGGAAACACCGTTGGAACGATAAATGAGCGAGATACGGGAGGTTGCAGGTGATGGTTACTAAGAGGGTGGCACACCAGTATATAGGAGCGGGCGCGAGGGCTTCTATGAGGAGTTGGAAGGCATTCCCAGAGTAGACCGGTGACATCATTCCGTAACCTAAAAGGAATAGATACCACGTTGCAACGCTGCCCCATACCAAGAGGTGTTGGATCCAAGTGAAGTGACTCATGGTGAGTGCAATCTGGCAGTTGACTGCCCAAATGATGCAGGTAAACATGGTGGTACCTACGGCTGACATGTCGGCAGTTTGGCCTCCTGATCGGAAGGCTTGGTGATAGAAGATCAATATGTTGAGGAAGAATATCATGAGTGAAGAATAGAGTCCATTTCCCATCCACCCAAATATTCTTTTCCAGTCGAAGAACAAATTTTTCGGGCCTTGTTGATAAAGGGCTGGGAACTACAAAATAGCAGCAGGGGGAATGTGTTCATGTGATGATATTTGAAAATAAGAAAACGAATTTTCAAAATACCTGTAAGCAGATTTCAGAAGAAACATCTTGTTCGAATACTCCAAGTGAAATGACAGGTAGTGAGGTGAGAATAACATTGAACAGCAGCATGTACCAATCATCGTAAACAGATTGCCCAGAAAAGCCCGCGAATGCTTCAAAGTAGAAGAGCGTGAGGCCGAAGGCTATATTCTTGTAGAAGAAATAACATATCTGAACACAGCAGATTGAAGTTTGTATCAGATGTGCAAAAAAAAAAAAAAAAAACCTGTAGAATCAAGGCACATAACTGTGCAATGCATGTTCTCCCTTCAGCAAATAAATCTATGGTATTGATTTGCTTCTCTACAACTTTGTTGCTTACGGTATCAACCAAGAAGTAATGCGATGATACGCTCATTCGCGATTTGAAAGTCAATTTCATTTTCTTATCTTTAATCTTTGTTAAAATATTGAATTGAGAAGAAAAAGAATCATTCTTAACATGTCACCCCCATGTTATTCTCCGGAAATATTACCATCTGAGCTATTCTCTTGTAACACCAGTGTCCATGGACAACCAGAAGTCTTTCCAGAAATCGAAACTGAGCAATAGCAAAGTCACTAGCCATCACAGCCTGCAAAAGAGCTGAGAGTTTTGTAAGCATGACTATGAAAAGAATAACAACGTGGGAGAGAGTAATCACCCAATGTAAATGATGGTCCAATTCATTATTCATATTACCCGAGAAACCAATGAAAAGAGCTATAGTATAAGGGTAATGGAAGAAGGTGGTCCATTGAATGATGTAGTGTCGTAAAGTCCGCTAACAATTTCGTGCATGGATCAAGATTTATAACCATTGATATCAAAACATCACAGCATCTGGAATGTAGAGAATTAAACAATTTGATACTGATTTTGCAGTAAAAAGCAGTGCCAGCCAATAAAAAAGAAGTTGAATGATAAAAACAGAGCAACTTGATTAAAACCAACAACTGTTCCAACAGTATTTTGTAGAGGTTCAGCCTGAAAAGTCCAGGTTGAGTTTAGAATCTTTAGACATGATAAGAACCTGCAAAAACTAGTATATTCATTAACCTTTCCCTTTTCGCACCATTTTCTCAAATAAAATAGAACGATGGAGGAAGTTTCTATCAAAGCAACAAACAAGAGAACTTGTTGATGCCAAATTGCCCACCCTCAGACCAAGCCACAGGACTAGTCCTAGATTACATCTATATCAAGTGGAACTAAAAGCAATACTATCTCTTGGCGGATGACTCCTAAAACGTAATGGAGGCGTGCGAAGGTAGGCTCAAGCTAAGATTCTGCTCGTGAGCGTAATGGTATAAACCTGCCCTTCGTAAAACAAAGACATTTCAAAAGCTCCAGCAGCATTACAATTCTACAGGATTCATTTTACCAACCATTTTAAGGATGCATTATGCTAGAAGAGCCTAAGAGATGCTACAGACCTGCATTCCTTCCACCCCACTGATGCCAACACCAATATCTGCTTCTTGAATCATTCCAACATCATTTGCGCCATCACCAATTGCTAAGGTGGTTTTACCGGTTCCTTGTTTTACCAATCTTGTCACCTAGTGATGTGTCCAAAAAAAATTAAGATAAATCAAACACCAAGAACATATAAAGAAGAACTGGCGGTAAAGTAGCAGAAATAGAATGTCCGGTGGGTGAGCGAAGCAAATCATTTGATAAGAGAAAAGAACAGTACCAGGGCTTTCTGCTTTGGAGAGACACGACAGCATATGACAGATGCACAATCAACCGCTAAATTCAAGAATTGATGCTTCAGATCATCCTCTAAAGCATACGTAAGACCCTTCCCATCAATAATTAATGCAAACGCGGCATGGGGATCCTTTTCGAGCTTGATCATTTGAGAGGCATTGGTGATTTGCATCACAATGTTATCCTTCACGGCCTGATGCGTTACAAAGAGCAACAAATTCTAAAATGAAAGTGTATAAAATTCCTGAAGATTGTACACATACCTTATTCACAAATACCTTTTTGGAATCTTGTGCTGAAGAGTCTGCAGTCAGGGTTGTTATGCAAATCTGCTTCATGCCCTGTCGAAGCAGACTACAGGCAAATCTGCATCACGAAAAAAGTAGTTTTAATTCAGTCACAAGTTACTATGGATTAATTGGAGTGCTCTCTCTCTCTTGTTATGTTGATGATAAATTTGATAGATTCAGTCCTGACCCTATGTTGATCGCGGTTTCCAACTTATCTCCTGTCAGAACCCAGATTTTGAGACCTGCTTGAGCCAGTTTATCAATACATTGAGGCACCTATAGAGAAGAAATGCAGCAGTTAAGATGGAGAGGAACACTGTAATGCAATAAAAATTATTTCTCTCCAGCAATGAAAAGGAAGTACCCCTTTCTGCAGTTTGTCTTCCACAGCAGTTGCGCCGACAAGGATCAAATCCTTTTCGATCAAATCAGATACCCTTTCAAGCATTGCCTCCCGATCACCACCAATGGTAGTCTTCGCTTTGATAAACTCATTGTTCCAAGCAGAATACTCTGCCTCTTCAAGTTTTCTGTAAGCAAGAGCCAGTGTACGCAAACCAGCTTCCCCATATTCCTTTAGGTGTTTTGTAGTAGCTTCCTCATACATTCTTCCATTCTTTGATAACCGATCAAAGATGATGCTGTATAACCCAAGCAAAGTGGAACAACCCATTAGATCACTGTATCAACATAGTTTAAACTTAAAGCCACTTTAGACAAAAGGATGACCTTGAAAAGTCCAAGGAGATAATCAAAGCTCAAAGTTCATCCAAATGCATTATCATAGGGCTGTAACTTCCTCTAATATCGGGGAGGGGTGGGTAAGAGATTGGAAAGTTGAGGAAAGGATTTCATGAGCCGTACCTGTCTGCACCTTTACACAAGAGAAGAAGCTGGCCATCCTCGTCCTGAGCAATAACAGACATTCTCTTCCTTTTGCTGGTGAAGTCCAACAAATTAAGAATTTTGTACTCCCTGAAAAAAAAAGTCTCCAGATGACAAATAAGATGTGAAAAGCCAATGCCTATGGTTAATCAATAAACCCAATCCATGAAAGAAAATAATTCACACAATGATCTAACCTTTGAATTGGCTCTTTAGAAGAAGGATATTTTTCACGAACAAATATGCTCGATTGAGTTCTTTTACAAAACTCAAACCCAAATTCTCTTGCTGCAACAAGAAAAGCCCCTTCATCTGGGGATTCTGCTTCATAAGTAAATCCACCAGTCTCCTCATTTGCTTCAGGAATTGCGGTGTGACAAAGAGCAAGTATCCGGAAAAACAACAAAATGACATCTGCATGAGGCTCTTTCAACCAATTTCCCTGCATGAGGCGGCTGTCCTCAAAGCTAAACCCCTTTATCGGAGGTTTCTGATACTTTTCATCTTTCCAAGTAACAACAGACTCCAGCTCAATTTCTGAAACATGCACGCCACTTTTAGGGGATAATTGGGAGCCTTCATCATCAAGATTAGAAGCCATCTGCCTTGCAGCAGCAAGTTCAACTTCACTAGAACGCGTCCCATAAGCCACACCAGCAATGGAACACTTGAGGAAATCCATCTGGTTGCATGTCAAAGTGCCAGTTTTATCAGAAAGGATTGTGTCAACCTGACCCAACTCCTCATTTAAATTCGATGTCCGGGCTTGAGCAGGAGTTCCAGTCTCTTCATCATACATGTGAATGTCCTTATTAATGAACATTGCTTGAAGGACCTTCACCACTTCAATTGACACATAGAGAGAGATGGGTATCAAATAACCATACAGTATAAGGGCAGTGACCCAATGGAATAAGCCTGACAAGGCATATCTGTTAGGATCATACAGCTTTGAATCTTCATATGGTCGTAAATACCACCATTGTGGCATTTGAAGACCTGTCTTCACAGCAAATCCAACTGAGCTGATCAAGGAGATCAAAACAAGGAGACTGAAAAGAATGTAAATGATTTTGTCCATCTGTTTTTCAACCCTGCTCCTTTTCGAAGGAGATCTTGTTCCGTTTTGCATGACTTTGCTATCATGACCAGTGAATATGACCACCCCAAAAACATAAGCCGTATTTCTAAGCTTTGAATCTCTGAGGAGAATCTGACTAGGATCTAAAGGATAAACCTGACGATCATACTCGAGATTACCCACGAAAGTATAAAGGTTGGGATTTGGGTCTTCACAAGAAATCTTCCCAGTAAAATCCTTGAAAGTCATCTCTTCGTCCAATGGCAAGGTTACCTCCAAAGCTCTTTTTACTTTTAAATTTGTCTCTCCATCTAAATTCATAGTCTCCACGTAACAAATCCCATCCTCATAACTAGACGACACAAGTAGTAAATCCGCAGGGAAGAATTTATCCTTTTCCACTCTCACCACATCTCCAACACAAAGTTTCATCCATGGTTTAGGACCAAATACGCCATCCCCTTTGTGAACCCTAGCTTTTCTCATATTAACTTTCATATCCTGTATAAATCTACGCCAATCTTCCATAGCTTCCTTTGCCATACTAAGACCAATAACAAAAGCTAGAGGAGCAATCATACTCACAGCTGAGAAGGGGGCAACATCAGTGAGCGAAAGAATTGCAGCTAGTAGAAAATACAAGTTGGCAACACGACGGAATTGCTCAAAGATGGCCTTGGGTAGAAATGTGATGATGTTGTACTTTGTGGTTGAAATGTAGTTAGAGCAATATTTAAGAGGTTTCTTTGCATGTCGAATTGGTTCATTGCAATACACAATTCGGGAGAATCCAGGGCCCTGGAATTGATGCGGCTCATCTCTTTCAGCATCATGTGGACGAATGCACGCAAATGTGTACAGATTGCTTCGACGGAGCCTTGCCCGTATCCTTCCTCCTGTCATTCGGTTTAGCTCAGCTCAATACAATTGTATTTCCAGATAACCACCTGTTGGGTAAGAGAAAAAGACAAAAGCCCCAAAATTCCTTCCTTCGCCCTTGTAACTGCAATGTAGCTTCCTCCAAAGAAGAATTCAACAGGCCCAGAAGATTTTTAATCCACAAGACATTCCCAAGTTGCCAGAATGCCTAAACAGACAGAACATCAAACCCATAAATATAAACAAATATTAAATTTTGGGCTTTTTACTGACATGACATTCCTCAAATGATTTATCATTAAAGAGTTAATAAAATAATCATCCCATTTGCATTTGGAAATTGCCAACCATGAGATTAGAAGATTTGAATACAATTGTAACCACAAAAATTAAGAAAAACATACAAATCAACAGCCTAAATTCTGATTCAGTATCTCGACCCTAATTTTAATTTCTAGAAATTCAGGGAACATGATTAAAAAAGGAATATAAAAGTCAACTGCAAAGACAACCCATGCCCAACTGCATGAGTATTCAGATTCAGCTGTCCATAACAAGGGAAAATAAATTCGAGAAAAAACAATGTCATCAGAGAGAGAGAGAGAGAGAGAGAGAGAGAGAAAAAAGGAACACAACACCATATTCCCAGCTGAATCCACATGAAAGAATTTCTAAAAAAACTAAAGAATGTTCTCTACAAGCTAAAATCAAATTACCCAAAAATTATTTAAAATTCCAGAAAAGAAACAGGACGAATGTATCTAGGCGCGGTTAACAATTGGGCATAAACAAACCCAGCAATCGGAGGAAAACAATATTAACGAAGAAAGAGGCAAAAAAAACAGAAGAACAAACCATTCAATTCCCAGCTGAACCCATTGGTACAAGAGTTCGTAAAACTTTACAGAATGTGCACCAGAAGCTAAAAACAGATTACCCAGAAAAAATCATAATAAAAAAACACACCAAACATGAAAAAAAAAATCGAATTTAGCTGCAGTTTACAATTGACCGCAATAAAAAAAATGAGGAGAGAGAATAAAGGAGGTTACCTGGAAAGACGAGCCTCATAAATCCATCTCTAACGGAAAAATGAGACAGACCCATCAAGAGAAACAATGGGATCGAAGAGAGAAGTTTCAGATATCGCAATGAGAGAGAGGAGAGAGAGGGAGAGACGGACGGGGTTTAGGAAGAGAAAGCCCTCCCTCTCCGTTCAAAGTCCGAAGCAATGCCAGGAATTTACGGGGGTCCCTCTCGCTCTTTGTATTTATATTTTTGGCTGAATTTATTTAAATAAATAAAATAAATTAGTATGCGAAGAAAATGACGTGGCAATTACTAAAAAAAGAGCAAGCGAAGGACAGACAGTCAGGCACTCTTTACGCTAATATTTGATCACCTGGTGATCAGAGTGTGGGTCCCACTTTATCCACGTGGCATGTGATGAAGAAAGGTAGGAATTGGATGATTTTTATTTCTCTTTTGCTGCTGAAATGGTGGACCCACTTTACTTCTTGATTGGGTGGACTTTTTTTTTGGATTTTATAGTAACCTTATCCATATTTATCGGTCTCGTATTGTACCATCCGGTATCGAGAATACATACGGTACCAGCTTTATAATGATGTCGGTCTATTTTTTACCATTTTGGCTATTGTACCGGTCTATTTCAGCGTGTTCCAACTTGTATTATACCGGATAATATATTTTTTTGTTTTAAAATTTTCAATTGATAATTTTTTAAATAATTACGCATAGACTAAAATTATTCTGTTTTATGTTTGATAATTTATTTTTAAGTTGTAAGTTTTTATTTTTATACTTATCACATGATTTTTTATTAAAATATGTTATTTGAAAAATGTATATTAATTTTTATCAATCTATTCGAAACGATACAACCTACTGATACTACTGATAAGTACCATATCAAAAATAAAAACGATACGCTTGTTAGTACGAGATTAATAACTTTACACCTAACTAGAATATCCGTAGTGTTCCTTGATAGGTTTCATTAAATTCTCGTGAACTTGATTCGAAGTATTATGTTTATAGAATCTATTGAACACTATTTATATGCCACAAAGTTATACTCACGTGATTAAGATATATTTATTTACGGTATATTTTTTAGTCATAGTTGATAAATCTGAATTGGCTCAGCTTTCGATTTCTTGATGCACGACTTATTGCTCGGTCTTTTGGCACTCTAATTGTTTAATATTCAATCGTTTAGTATTTATTCGAACATCACTCAGCTATCCAGTACATGGCCGCTTAAGTTTAGGTACTTGTGAGCAACTTACTAAAAAGACACGTATTAGTAATAAGAAAATCATTTTAGTGCCCTGAAATTTCGCCATTACATTGTCAATTGACACTTAACTTTTTGAGAATCAAGTCGCTCACTAAGGGGAATTAGTTATGGGATCCGCTCGGCGAAATCCCGCAAACGAAACCTAAGAGTGCTTTGAATCCTGAAAAAACTCATTTCTAAATAAAGAAATAGAAGCGTGATCGATGACCATCAAACCTTTTAAAAATCTTCCATCTCTCACCCTATAAAAAAAAGGTTGTAGGGACAATATCAAGGTACATTAAAAGCTCACATTTAACATATCTATATACGGACATACATTTTTTCCTCTCGATATCTAACTTAATCGTCAAAAGATTCTTAATCAGAAAACACCCCTTGATCTTAGGACTCGTGTGCAGGAACTTAAAAGATCACCATCCAATTGTCTCAATCATCGACACTAAGCACCTATTTCATAAAAAAAATTCTAATCGAGCAACTACCGACGTTCAATCAATTTAATTTTTCCTATGCACGATGTACTCAATAAATTTTATAAACGTAATAGTTCGAATTGTACTAATTAAATTTTCATAGAACAAATAAAAAAGACACTACAAAAGTGTACCTGGAATACCTTATCCTTATCTTTTTTAAGCACCTTTATTAATATGAAAATATCTTTGACACTAATGCATACATACCTCTATATATAATAAAGTTAGACAAATCATGACCGTCAATTCCTGCAAAGTTTGTCTTTCCATTTGAAAATTTTGTTAGATCCAAGGGCTGCTATTCAAATCCGTTGGTGGGGTTACTCTAGTGTTATAGAGATTCTGTTGTGCATTGCGCATAACTGGACAAATTATGTGTCAAAATAATTTTATTTTGATGCACAAAAAAATTCTCGAATATTGCCTTGACGTTGCTCCACTGTTTGGGCAGTTTTTTGTGCTCAGGGTCCAGGGCCGGTCCCAAGGTAAATTCCGCAAGCCCTCGAGCTCGAGTAACCCTCGATGGAGGGCAACAAATTTTTTTCATAAATATAAAAAAAAAATAATAATAATAATAATTTATAAAAAATTATTATTAATACTAAATAGATAACTAAATTAAGATCGAATCTAAACAATCCAAATATTGAGACCGACGCAATCAGGTCCCAAGTCATAATCTATGTGGGGCCAGGGTAAGGCCTCCCACTCCCCCTCCATGTTGGGGTTAGCCAGCTACTAATTAAAACTCATTATTTTTGTATTGCCTCTTGATTTTGTATGGATCTCCTCTTTGGAGTCTAATGATGGGCAAGATCCTTTTTTTGGTAGATTTTAATAAAGCTTATCTTCTCATTTACACTTAATGATTTTCTTTTCTCTTTAGTACCAAAGAGGAAGATGGCAGTAATCCAAAGGAATTGACCTAGTGGTTAAAGCTTGAGACGTTATGATTTTTTTTTTTTTTAAAGTGTAAGGTTTGAAATCTCTCAAATGTTATCAATTCTTATGAATCGAGTAAGTCTATAAGAGGTTTGTCCTGATTTTAATTGCGTTCTAGGATAGAAGACAATATGATTGATTTCATGGGCGTAAACTAACCTGAATATTTTGAGTTATATGGCATGCCAAATGAAAACAACCCTCGATCGGATGTTTAGTACTATAGCGAAAGAGAGTAATAAGTGACGGAACCAGAATTTTTGACTTCCAGAATCTAAAACTAGAACTTCATGCGAGTTATATTTTCTATTTGCTAATCAAAAGTAACATAGCTAAAAAGTATATATGTATTGATGAATACAACTTTGCTTTACGATAGTCCCCGACGAGTTTTTCATATTTTAAAAGGAATACATAATAACTTCATTTATAATGTTATCAAAAATATCTTTTTCGATATATGCAATTAAACTATTGTTGTGATGTTCATTGTCGATTGATGCACATCGAGGAGAGGGACGTGGTTTATGATATTTTTATGTTTTTTAGTTTAAGTTGTATAGAACATTGCTCGTGGAAAAAACTTTGTTAGGCGGTCTTTGGGTACATGATCATGTCAGGTCCCAGTATCTTTCATCACTACATGCTCATGCGTATGTATCTCTGGTGATGGAGTGTATTATGTGGTGGTGTTTAAAGACTATTAAATAATTATCTCTTCACACGAGCTTTTAAGGGACACGCTCATAAATTTATAATCCACACCGTGTGAAATTCGTCCGCGTAAATTAAGAGTTTTCAAGTGCAATAAAATAATAAAGATAAACAAAGCTAAAAACACTTAAATATTTTCCTCTAAAATTTGAGGATATCATTCAATATTCCTCAAGCAAAGCTAAAAAATTCCTCCGATTTTGGACCCATTGTTATGTGAGAGAGAGAGTTATAAGATATGCATTAATCCCACTATAAAGCCCTATAGGGTTGTGAAGATCTACCATCTAATTCGTTTATGAGATTCAAGTAGAATCTGTAATTTGTGCGGGAAGTATTACCCAGCAAGCTAGAAGACATTTTTATACTTAAATCAGAATATGATTGTACTTGTAATTGATAACGTACTCGATTTTACCTTCCGATTCCCTATTTATAGATCATAAATTTACCTTAGTTTGGTAACTGAATAATGTGAAATCCTTTCCCAAACTGTGTGTTACAAAATCTAGCTATTTTCTTGAAACTCGAGGGTTTCTTAAAACAAGAACCTTGCCAATTTTACATATTCCTTATCGGGCCACCTTCCACTCCCAAAAGGAGCATGGCCTTTGGCCGAACGACTGGTTGATAGCTTGGCATGGCAACGACTCATGCGCCGAACCCTCGTGTCTTATAACAGAAGTCTTCCGGGTTAGTCGACAACTCAACATGGTGACGGCCCATTTGGCCGACCAGGCCCACAGTTTGAATCCATCATCTTGTGGGCACAATCTTAACTCCCACGCTTTGGCCCACCAGGCTCTCGGCGAGTTAGCTCAATAATTTGGCCTACTAAAAGCTCAAAAAAACCTACATGCTTTGTAGGAGAAAAAAGTTGTATCCTTAGTTCAAATAAACATGTTTTGAAAGAGCGGAAAAAACAAAACAAATCTATGTACACATCACTCGTATACAGATTCAGACACATGCACGCGAGACTCACATATTTGAAAAAGTAACACGTTTATCGAACGGTTTTGATTACATCTGTATCGTAATCTGTGCACAAGTAGATGTAAATGCGACAACAATTGAATCCAACAGTGAAAGCTGATTTTGATGACAGATGAAGTGGACATCTCAACGACAATAGCCCAACATTATTCATAGACAGCAACGTCTTTCCATAATTGTTACGGATAATTATGGCGGAATAAGACAAAAAATAAAAAAATAAAAAATACAATAATTTTTAATTAGTAGTGTTGGATCACATGTCGTTGTCTCTCAAAATCATCCAAATTATTTTCTATCGTTGGAGGGGGTAATTCAAGAATAGTGTGAAATGGAAGAATATAATCCACAAGTGATGTATACACACAAAAAGAAGTAATTACACACTGTTCTTGGAACGATATCACGTAATGCTCCAGGCCACTGGCCGCCTGATTCGATCGACTTTTGAATAATAAGAAGACAAGTAATCATGAACTTAATTAAATTTTCGTTCCATATAGATCGTCATGGTATGAACTCATTTCTGTCTTTTCCATATCCAACTTTGGTGGGCTTCCTCGTAGGTGAAACCGTAGGTCTACCGCATTTCATGTGCCCTTCACTTCCATCATGTGGATCATCCACTGGATTCATTGTAACATCACGGACAATGGGGTGCCAGTCTAGCCATCGACTTTGTCCAGATTTTCTAAGCTCATATGAACTATGATTGGATACTACCAATAGTAGCTCGGCATTGGGAATCAATGACTTTTTCAACACCCTAACGTAGATGCACAAGCCGAAGAGAGAGTATAGGGTTGATAGTTCCTTCATTATTTTGAAGGTAATTGTACAGTGCTCCCGGAATAACGTCACGTAGTGCTCGATGCCCATTTGCGTGGCGCGCAAGAAACGTGCCACAAAAAGAGGTTTTATAATAGCTCAACTAGGAAATCAACTACTAGAAGATCAAGTGCACCTTGTGAAATCATAAAAGGTAAGATTACTTATTTGAATTGGAACAACTTCCATCAGAGCATCAAACAGAACAACTTCCCTAAACCCTAAATTATAAGGAATAACTTCCATCAGAATATCAAACAGAACAATTTCCAAACTGCAGTCTCATTAGACAAATTTAATCAAAGAATGAAGACCAATTTGTCTTTCTCTAATTATGCTCAGCTTCAAGACAAATGATTGATCTAAAAAATTCTACGCGAACTTGATAAAAATTGTGAAAAAATGGCCAAAAAAACCGTGACATTAATACCCATTAATTTAGGACAAAGGGGGCTTAATACTGGAGAATCACTATTCATGATACCTACCATATCCCCAAGATATTGTGCAGTACCATTTGTGATGTAAATTGTGCAATAGAAATGGTTAAAGATTTGCTAGTTATTGCATTTAAACGCTGGGTCCATGGACTTATAATAGAATTCCATGTCTAATCCAGTCAAATCAAACCGACCCTGAGATCTACCAAATGTAAGGTAAACGTAGAGCCTAATATTCAGTATCTGTCTGCATCTATATAGTTATGAACAGTTCACAGTACCTGCTCAGCCAAGGGTGCACCATCATCTATGCTGTGGGTTGCCACTTTTCCAGCAATAACATTGCCATCTGTTTCAAGGATCATCCTGCCGGTAATAATGAAAAACATGAACGATTCCTCGACCTTAACCTCTTGGACAGAAAACACAATTTTTGCAGATTGAGGTACAAAAGTAGGCATATGGAAGAAGAAATCCTCGACGGATGACAATTATGTAGAAGATCCATGGTATGGTATCCAATTAATGACATGACTGAACCCTTTTATGTTGTCAAGCTAAAGAGCGTTATTGCTTGTGATTCTTGCATCTCACTAATGGCTACCCCACCAGGGTTGTGGCCTTGTGTCTTCAGCAAATTTCAGGTTATGCAAGAAATGCAGCGTTATAACCGGTCCTTTACATGGTTAACAACGGCGACTTAAAAAGAACAGACTCACATTTCTGTTGCATGCCTATAACCAATGCCACCTGAAGTTATAGCCAGTTTTGACTCCATCAGTAGGAAAATAATGCGTGATTTTAGGTTAGCGCTTTAGCTTTCAATAAAGGGCGGA
>JABCMJ010025815.1:0-12663 GCA_014822125.1 Arbutus unedo | reverse complement strand
CGTTCTTCACCACGATGGTCGGACGTTGACGGCCTTCGGAACCCTAGATCGCCGTTCTTCACCATGATGGTCCGATTTTGGAACCCTATGGCGGAAAATTAAAACCCAGAACCATAAACAGAAACTGTTAGAGAAGGTATTTTGATAAATAAGGTATGCTGTTAAACAAATCTCTTTTTTTTAGGACAAAAATATTGATTTTGTGCTAAATGTATTTTAAGAGCAAGCCGGGTATTTTTTAAAAAATAAGATGTAAAAATAACTTTAAAAAGTGTATATGATGAAACACTAATTTTCTCTTACAGATAGAATTGAACAATAAGTACCCTTTTTTTAATGTAGTAACAAGCAGAAAGTTAACTTAAAATTGTGAGTCAAATAGAATCGTCAAAAAGAGATAAACGTCATTTAAGATTTTATATTTGTATATATATTAAACGTGACCATAATGAAAATTAAGAAAAAAATGACAAAAAAAAGAACAATATCGTTGATACAAAATAATTTCGGCTGAAGGATTAAATAGAGAAATAATACAATTGAAGCCGGAAGAGAGAGAGAGATCTTATGTGAAGAGAGAGAATGTGTGGAGAGGGAGAGGGGAGTATTGATTTTGGTTTTTTCTCAATTTTTGAGACTTGATTTTTCTCAATTTCTCTTGCTTTTAGTTGAAGCTGGGAAAGGAATTGAAGCGGGTCATGGGTGATGGGTCCCTTCACTTCCCATGTGGGTTCAGGATGATATTTCGGATGAATATCATTACTGGTAGCAAATTTCATGATGATCAAGGTCTATGAATAGCGACAGAATTGGCTGATTCAGGATCAGAATCACAATGGGATCCTGGGCTTGCGTCTCTTCAATTTTTTAAAGAATTTAAGACTTAGATATAAATTTTAAAAATTAAAAAAAAATTACATTTCTTGACTTTTAAATTACATTCTGCCAGTTCCTCTTAAACTAAATTGCGGCCCGGGCTGATTGAGGAACTTGAAGAGCGTTCTTGGCAGGTAGACGAAGTTGATGGCTTTAATATCATGTAGTTCCCCATTTCCTTTACGTGTGGTGGAATTAGGCCGACTTTTCACCTGGATCAGATTGCCAATCACCTTAACAAGTCTTTCGGAATAAGAAGTTAAGCAATACAATGAGAAAGGGAAAACGAATATGGAGTTTGTGAAGGGAAACAATGGGCTTTGTGATGCTGCTGACGGTCGGATTACGGTATTTCAAGCCTTGGTTGTGGGATGGGATCACTGAACCTGAAGTATCAATGTGTTGGCATTCGTAACGGAGGTGCAATTGAAGATTTGAGTACGGTAATGTGCACCTGGAAGTTTTCTTTAACTCCGTGATGAATGAATTCAAAATTAGAATTTGGTACATATTGTGGTCGCTAATGTTGTTTTGGTTATGGGCTGCAACTTTTCTTGTGGATTTTGACAATTAGATGTTACTTGTTTTAGCCAAAGACTTCAAATCTTTAATTTTTAATCTTTTTTTTTATAGAAAGAATGCACATGACGTCTTTTCCTTTTTAGAAGATGATGTCTTTTTCGACAAGTGAAACTTCTTGGTACAAAAAGAAAATTTTTACTACGTTGTTGGTCTTACGTTGACTACTATTTATTCCCTGTCCCCTCTCTATGTTGTATGTGGAGGTGTCAAAATGAGTGAAGTTTGAGTAAATTTGAGGAGGTTGTAGATGTAATTCAATTAGCTAGATAATTATTACCACCCAACTCGACCCATTTACTTGACTCCATTTATAAAGAGTGAAATTCAACCCGCTCATTAGCCTAACTACATATCCGTACTCACAAGTATATATGAATTACCTATTTCTAAACAAAAGAAGGTGCCGCGGCGTTGGTATATTTGGGGAGCATTAGTAGCTTTTGGAGTGACGTTAATAAATTTTGGTGTGCTATTACAAATTATGGTGATATGTTGGTAAACTTTGGTGTGGCAATAATAAATAGTGAATGTGATATGGCCATAGTAGTTTGTGATATTAGTGAATAACATATTGGTTAGTATAAATTGACTATTTAACTCAGCCATTGAGGATTGGTTTGAGACTCGCCCGATTCGGTTATGAGTTAAGACCTTTTTTACCCATCTCATCAGTGGGTTGTGGTTTGTGGTTTGTAAATTTATAGTGGGTGGGTTCATAGGTTTGGGTACCTAGTTGTATGGATATACCTCAGTCTTTCCAGTGGCAGTGTTTGTAAACTGAACGCATTTATATAACTGTATTAGTAATGCAGAAGCAGCTAGAATGTTGCAAGGGAGAGTGATTATGCCAGCAGACAGTTAGTAAGAAGTCTGTTAGTTAAAAACTGTTAATCTAGATTTGGTATTCCTTTGTTTGGTGCTTTGTTTTGTTGATGAGCTGAGCTCTATTGTTAGACTTTGAGAGATTAGTTGGATGTGATTAGCAGCTGACCTGAACGAGAGAAGAGAGTTGGCCATTTATGTGGACAGTCCATTCGCGATCGTCACAATGATCTCTCCTCTCCGATGCAGTGATGCTAGTGACAGCAACTAACTAATCTCCACGTAATTGTCTCTTACTCATTAACAGACCTTCTTAGGCTGCTGACAACTGGCAGAATCCTTTTCTACATTCCTAAGTTTCTACTGCAGAACTTGCAGACTCATCAATTGAAGCTTCTCTCTCTTCTTTCTCCACATATATGTCTGGCTAGTAGAAGTGCAAGAGAACCCGAGTCATGAGAAGAGGATTCTGCCAGTTGAGAATCTTCTCTCTTCTTCTTCTCCATATAATTGTCGTTCCCTTCCTGAAATTCCTTTTTCCTCTTTCATCTTCTGAAGTCAATTGAGTTTTGTGTTCTGATTTTCTTCCTTTTCTTGTTTCTTGATTTTTATACATTTGCTTCGCCTCGTTTTCAGGTGGAGCTTCCTGTTTGGTAGAGAATATACTGTCAGAGAGCTCAGATTGGATTGAAAATCTTTGCTGTGGTTCTCCCCTGCATCCCTGAAATTGTAACTCCTCCTGTTCTCACTTTATTTAGTCATGAATGCCAAATACTTCTTGTATTTATCCAGGGATGATTGTCAATGGTGAAAAACATCCGCTAATTCATTGTAATAAGTGCAACATATGCAATACCTTGCCATTGATTAGTTACCATTCTCGAGGGTAGTTACTGCTTTTGATGTTTATATCCAAGAATTTTTGACTTCCAAGAAAGAATGGAACAATTGCTATGGCGAGGGTAGCTTTTAAAACAATTTTAGTGCAATTCTTTCGTTTAATTTTCCCTTGGGAGGTTGATTATCTAGACGCAACACTTGGAAGCTTTCTTTGTGAGCATAAAGGTTTGGATCATGTGCAAGGACTGACGCCGGAGAGAAGAAATTCTTTGGTGGAGGAAGCAAACTCTTTAATACTGTACATCGTTGAGTAGGAAAAGCAAAAGCATATCAAAGAGATCATACGGGTTATGAAGGATGGTTGATAATGTAACATCTAGAAGTTGAATCAAACCAAAGGTAGGCAATAGCTCAATTAGTGTTGTCTTAAATTTTTTCAAAATGGTTAGGGTTTATACAGCTCTAATCATGACAAGTTGTGTTCTAGATAAGTATTGCAAGGAAATAGTATTGGTAGAAGACTATCAGATGTGCTCAGTTGGGTTGTGTTCATTCCTGACAATCTTCAGCATGATGCTGATCACTATATATCGTCTTTTTACGTGTTATGGTTCACCTGTCATGGTGATCCATCTTTCGTAAAGAACAACTAGCCGTAGTGTCTGGTCTATGTTCATAAAAGCCTATTTCAAGGGGTGAGAAGCTTGGAGATTTCACATGATACTGAGTATTGACCATGGATATGGGACACTGATCCCAGGTACTGTCGGTGGACAAATGTTTTTCTAGGATACAAGTAAGTTTTAATTCTGGTTGTGGTATCATTCGGGCCTGATAGAGTTGTGTAATGCTGCTTATTTGTTTTGTTTATGTATAGTTGAGCCATGACCCTCTTCCAAATGGTGAATCATTGAAGATGGTGTTTGACCTCCAGGGAGAGTCAAATCTGATCGTCTAATTTTCCATCACTCTCAGCTGTTAACGAAGCTAGCCAATTTGTTAAGCATAGTGAAGTAGATTGATTTATGTTTGTGTTAATGCTGATTCATTGGTGCAGCACTTGGTTGTTGGTTGATACACAAGCCATGATTCCTGATGGAATCTATCAATTTCATAGTCAAGATTTTATAGATAGTAGAATATTGAAGTTTATTGCTATAATGATCTCATCTGAACATATGAAATACAAATCTTCGTTTTTCTGGGTATGAACCATCTTTAAAGTAGCTAAGTATGTTGAATATACGGTATTTTCGATCCTTTCTCTTTTTTCTTTTTAATGCACCTAGTTATATACGACGATTCAGTATTGAACATGCTTACATTACTTTACACAAGAACAGCTTCCTTTGTCTTCCTCACATTTTTCTCTTTTATGAATCTAACATAAACATCTGTTCTGCTTGAGTCACTCTCCGGTAGTCTTGTGCTCCGACCACCTTCCGACATGCTCTTTGTGAATTCCACCAAATGCCTCCAATTCTCCCCTTCGAACAACCTCTTATTTAATCTCAAGTATGTAAATGCACTCAATCCATTTCCAGAATCTGATCTACTTGTTGTCAAAACTTGTGCATAAGCACCCGCGTCATATCTCTCCAACGCGTTCTCTCCAGCAAGTTCTATTCTTGCAGCTTTAGTAGCCATCTTTACTTGCCGAACTAACCCTTCTGGCGAGCAGTTCGCATTCTCTGGTTGCTCTCCATCTCTCATTTCCATGCATGTGAAGTTCAGTACGACTCCATGCTTACCCATCATCTGTGCAATTGGCAGGTAACCATCTTGATGCCTTGTGTTGTAGTATCCAGCAGTCAGTTCGGCTGCATGGGATCGACTTCTGTAGTGCCAATGTATCCCAGCTACTTTCCCAGATAGTTTAGCTCCCGTTCCTTGAAACATTCCTTGTGCAGCTGAGAGGATTCTATCACCATGCTCCAATAGCATCCCAGAGTACCATTCAAGGAAGAATTGCCCGTACTCATTGTTCCAAGTTCCATCCCTTCGGAAGAATGCGGTGTCTTCAGGGAATTGGTTGTACTGGCCAGAATCATGGGGCCCACTTGTTCCCCAGTCTGTTTTGCCAATCGCCTCTGCAGATGCTTGCAGTGAGGCCCTCATATACTGTTTTAGGAGGAGTTTGGTTAGAAAAATATACTCTATAAGTCTCAAAAGTTTTCTTTCACTCAATTTCTGATGGTATGAGAAAAATTCAGTTATGTTGCCATTATTTCATTGTCTATATCAATGGGAAATGACCCTTTTGGCCAAGTATTTAAATTATAGATCATCGGTACATTTGTCAGACTAATATTTAAGTCAAATTAAAGGCCATCACCTACAATACTGTAGAATAGCTTGATATAAATGGCTGAGTCTGTTATCTTTCATCTTAACCTTTTGAGATAATTAGTGATCCAACAGAAAGATTGGACTTTCAGTTTCAAGGAGTTTACCTTGTCATAGCACTGAAATTCTCCAATTCCTGGAAACCTCCAAGTTCCATTGCTTTCTGGGTAAGATGGATATCTGAGCTCTCCACAAGGGCCCATCCCCACTTGAACTTCCTGCATTAGAAACAGTATTAGAGTTTAAAAAGCTAAAGTAAGCTATATTGAAATATTAAGAGGGGTTCTAAGATTGTCCGTGGTCCACCATATTGATTACATAATCGTAATGGATCCTACGATGCTGAGTCTATGGGGTAGGTTTAAATCTGATATAATGTTTTCTATCTTCTTTAGTTTCTTATTTCTGGCTCTTCTTTTGGGAGTGACACCAATTGTGGTCATGTCCATTAAACTTGTCATCTCTGTAAAAATGTAGAGCAATCTTGCCTTATGGGCCCTGTAGGTTATATCATACTTTATAAAGCTGATGATTACTTGATTTCTATCAAATCGTAATGGGTACTTATGTGAGAATATTCAAGGAAATTAAGTCCTAATGAGAACAAGATCCATTAGATTTTGATTTTGGGACCTTTCTATATGCTTATGTGGTGTTTCTTATTGGTCACTTTCCACTTCTATTAATGCTTATTATGGAGGAGCTGAATCATTTTCCTTATCTAGTTTATTGTATGTGGTATTTACTGTCTAGGTTATTTCCTCCTTTTCTATTCATGTAAGAATGAAGATCCTAAGATCAGAACCAGATTTTCATTAGTCTCTTATGGTTTCCACTGGCTGGCGGTTTTATTTGATTATGATCCTTTTCATTTGATTTTCAATTTAGTTTCTATCCCCCATAACTAATTTCAACGTAAGTGGCATGAAAGTTAATCCTTACCACAATAACATTCCCTAGGTAATCACTGAATCTGTCGCGGAAGCTTCTCATGTAATCTGAGTAGACCTGGATGGGTGTTCTTCCTCTAAGAACGGGCAACGAGTCACTACCCAATGATATATATTCAGGATTTCTTCGGCCTGATCTGTCTGTGTAGACCAGGTCTGGATTTCTGCTGATTTCTTCAAGCACCCATGGGGGTAGAGGAATACTGGAAAAAAGAATAAACACAAGAAGGTTATCACACAGAACAATTTATAGTTGGATTTTTTTGAGTACCCATGGCAGTGCTTAGAATTTAGAAGATATTGTTTCTTTGTCAAATTAACTAGAAAAGGAAATTGAATGTTAAAGAAGCTAGCTCCGCCTCTAATTTGTTGAGGTCTAGTAGTTTCTTGGTCCTCTGCCGGCTCTTGTGCGTTTGGGGTAGAATAAGAGGGACTCCCAAAGTCACTACTGGGTAAATCAACAATCCCTAGAACAGAGTATGTAACATAAATGAAGAGATAGCAAAGGGGATTCTTCCTACCCGTATCCACAACCAGTCAAGAGCTAAGGAAAGGCTCACCAGACGATAAAATGTAAATATATACCGTTACATACAATTACTGTGTTGGAAGAATCTTATGATTTGGAGGAAACCAAATGTAAAAATTAGTTGAAGAAGTTAAATGATTAAGGATTCAACCTACAACCACCTCTTAATGCCAAAAGTAAAACTTAACTCATAAAGCATGCTAAGCAAGAAAGAAGTGTTTTCGAGCTAGCTTTATCTAAGTGTACAAGAAAGTACTGCTCCAGCTGGGGTGGAACTTTGGTAAATGTTGGGTACCTCTGGGTACAACAAAAACTAAGAAAAAAGAACTGGAGACATGTTTCCACTTCTGGGGACATATGTAGATGTAATGTTTACAGGTGCCTAATATGTACTTGGGATGGATAATATATATTTTTTGAAGTACCCATGCTTCATAGATGTTAGTGATTGAGGATTAGGTTACAGAAACTTATTATAAGGCTACTCTCTTTCCATAGGTGAGGATACCAGAAAATCATTTCATGGTCCTAATGTCAGTGTTTTAGTTAAGATTTTTCATGCAATATTATTGGGTCTTCTTGTGAAGACAGATGACCCTAAAGTGATCTCATACCTGCAAGAGTCTCCAACATTTCCTCCACACTGATGAAATGACATGACAACTTGGAGCTTCAACCCATGCTTTTGCACCATTTTTACAAGCTCAGCATACCCTTCCCAGTTGTACTTGGAAGGCCCTTCTTTCTCCACCAATCCCCACCAAGCGTCGACCATCACTCCTTCAACTCCTGCACTTTTCAATGCCATCAAGCTGGCATTCAGCGCTCTTGGCTTGTTCAAGCTGCCCCGAAAAGATACGGTGTCTAGTGGCAGCATCACAAACACGGGGACCCTGGAATTGTTTTTTCCATGAGCTTCCGTTAGCCCGTGAAGCTTTTCCCACTTCTCGTTTCTCCTGTCTTCCAAATTCAAGGTTTTTACATGCGAGAATTGAGTTTCTTGCATCAAACTCTTGGCTTTAAGGCGGCATGATGGCCTGATTTGTGAAAAACAAACCATGCTGGAGAATTCATCTAGGGTTTTGAAACTTCTGGTATCTCTTAAATTGATAAAAGAAGTTGAAGAACGGAGTGTCAAAGCCATATTGTAATCTGTTGGTTTTGTGAAGAGATAAGAAAGTTGTGAGGATGGATGGAGGCAAGGTGTGTAGCTATATATAAAGAGAAACTTGCATCTGGGTATTGAAGGAGACAATGGTGGTGGGCTCTAGCTTATACGGAAAAAGTGCAAAAAATCAAGGTTGGTAGCTCACCTATACAAAGTCATCTCTTTTGAACGTGTTTACACAGCTTTTTATTCTTCAAAAATGTAGGGACTTCAAAGCAAAAGATGTTCAGGAATTTTGAATATTCCAGTCATTTTGGTAAAAGGTAAAAATAACTAAAAAAGGATTTGCAATGGCAAGTGCTGTTAATTTACCTCAAGCACTGGCTTTTGGGACAGTTGGAAGTTTGGATGAGCTCATAATATTGTTAATCAGTTCCCACAGATATGAATGGGTGAAATGAAGCACCAATTGAGAATATCTTAGATACTATAGTTGCCCTACTAATTTCTTAAACAAGTTGCTATGTTAACTGCATTTGTCATAGTCCAAAGCAAATTTTAAGTTCTTTTGTCATCATTTTTCTACTCTAGTCACTGTTAAAGCTGCATCTGGACAGATATTCCATGAACTTGGTGGATATTATATGGATGCAAAAATGGTGGATATTCTCTTTATAGACCAGGTGGTAGTATGGAAGCTGCCTTACCTTAGTTTTCCCACCTTTTTGCTTTTATTTTCTGTTTGTTTTAAATGTCATTTGCATATAGATTGCTAATCAGTTTGGTATATCAGGTGCTAAATAGTGCCCCTAGCAAAAACTGTTTGGTATATCAGGAGTATTCTGTGGAAGATTGTGTTTCTTAGTCTTGCATCATCATTTGCTCTGTTCAGTTCTACTTCTTTAATTGTTATATTTGTTTAATCCTTCAAAACTCGAGCATAAATTTTTTAGTTCAATACAAGGAATTTTTTTTTTTTTTTTGGGGAGGGGGTGGTTATAGGCTTTATTCAACTCGTATGACGAAAAAGAAATTTGTTGTTTTCTTTGTTTCTACCAAATCCTCAGCCATTTGTTTTGGTCTGATCGCTAACGGGTGGTTTTGTTTTGCCTCAGTCAAGTTCTCTTTGGTGTATGTTTACGTGGCAAACTGCATATATGTGTGTGAGAAAATCCTTGAATTGTGGATTTTCCTTGCTTTTTATTAGTTTTGGATAAGATCTGAAGCTCTTTCCACAAGGAAAACATGTGGTGGTCGTGAAATCTCTGCTTTCATTTTCTTGGATTTTATTTGGCGTCACTTTTTGGAAGGAATTTGTTTCTTTCCTTGCACTTTCCGTTGCCACGTCATCCTTGCCATTAGGGTTGTAAACAGAGGTTGTTCCCATAGTTACCTGAACTTTCTGTTCACATCAGTTTTTGACATGCATATGGGACATATGTTTTGATGCAAGATTATATAAAAAAAAAAAATAGACCTAAGTCTTCAGCTTGAAAGGTTTAAATCATATTAAATGTGAAAACGTGTACATGAAAAGTTTCTCGTGATCTTTCTCAAAAAAAAAAAAAAAAAGGAGAATAGTGTCTCATGATGCATATCCAGCCCATTCCATACATAGCTAAAGCTGAGTACGAGATCAAGATCTAATCCATATCCATTTTAACTTTTTTCCTGTGAATACATTTTAAAGTTCAGTTGCATACCTCTGCTAGTCATCTCCCAAGGATCACAGTACTTGACATGGTTCATACTGTGAAGAAAGTTGTTTTGATTGAACTTTGATTAAAACATTTAGATCCTTTTTGGAACTTGAATCCTGATATGTTGTGAATCTAACTTTTTTATCTTGAATGTTTTGAAACTGTCACTTGAATCTGAAATGTTTGGCATATGGTCTAGTTTCTTACACTTCTCTACCGCTTATCACATGTCAAGCCACATTATCCATTGCGTTGTTTCCTTAAAAACAAAAAAGAGAGGCTATTTTGGGCTTCACTTTTCTGACCAACAGAAGATCATTGCCCAATCAGAATTTTACTTGTTGAAAAAAGAACTTACTGGATGATACAGAAAGTGGTGTAAAGGTTTAGGTTGATGTCATTGTCTTCTACTCGTAGGCTGACACACATAGTTCTAAACCTCTGTGTCTTTCTTCAAACTGTCTTTTTTTTATTTGTGTGTATTATGGGTATGAACCCTACTGGTAATTAAAAGAGTTCATCCGTACGCATTCAAGAATACTAACAGATGCAATCAACTGATTCATAAAAAATTAACTACCGACTCTGTACGTGTACTGGCATATCAGAGTTTTTGTACAGATCTATGGATGATATATGTATTCTCTGTGGATTGCACATCAATTGAGTTTGTTTATTTTACCTTTTTTATCTTTTTATGTTGCTCCTTTTTTGGTACAAATATGCCCTTTGCCTTTTAAAGTCCAATGCCTTTATGTGAGCAGCCAATCTTCCACATGCCACTTGAGTCAATAAAATGTACGTATTGTGTAAAAATTTGACGAGTGGGTTGGAGATGCTCCTGAAAGATAATTCCTAATTTGTTTACATTTTTCAGGATGCATATTGGACTGGGAATTCAAGATGTTGAGGAATTTCAAGCCATTTGAACCACAAAGTGCAAGCATCCACTTGCTTCAAAGAAGTTAAGTACTACTTGACTTTTGATTAGGACTTGTCATTGTTCTATTGCATGTTAAATTTCCTTGTACTACTAGTTGTTACGCCTCCAATGTTTACTAGAAATTAGCACAGATAAGGAAAACTCAATGCTTTTCTGAGATTGCTGACTGGGTTCAGATCCCACTTTGTTCATTGAGTATCTTGGTAGTGTGTAGATATTTGTTAATTTTACGAAGTGATAAAATATGGGTGAACGAGTAGTGGTCTGTCTAAGCATGATAAGGGTTCTATTTGATACAGAATTTATTGGGATTAATTATTTTTTGTCTGCTGAACAGATTACACTTAATTCTCTTTGTTTGCTCAACTCAAAACAGGTTGTTTGGATCTTGTTCAACATGCAGTTTATTGAGGACAGAAGTATTCCTGGTAGTTCTCATGTCTACCGTGACATTTTTCTGTGGAGGCCATTGAATCTTATCTCCTCTTCTCTCTCTCTCTCTCTCTCTCTCTCTCTTTGGGGGGGCGGGGGGGAGACAAAAGCACATGTTTTGAAAGGAGCTGAGAGCCTGTGAGAGGCTAAAAAGTGGTGTGAAAATGTCATTTTCCATTAGAGAAATGATCTGATGTTTATTGCTGTCTGCACCTCAGCTCAGCTGGCAGTAGCATGGTTGAGGTTTTTTTAGGTAAAAAAGGGTATAGTCTCAGGTTATCATATATATTAACTAAGTCCATTCATTTTTATTAGGAACCAAAAACAGAACACCGTCTTATAACTTAGATAGTCTGTCAATCAAAATCTGTTTTGAGTCTCACTTGCTGTGTCTCGCAGCAAACGTGGTGAAAGTGAGATGATTTTCCAACACTTAACAAGGAAGGCAAATGAATTGTGACAAGGACCTCCAATTATTTCCTACCTTTTTTTCCCTCACATAGAGCGACACCTACTAATACAGCAACACTTTGTTGTTTTGTTTTCTTCACTAATTGCCATGGTCCCCCAAATAACTTCCAAACTTTCCCTTCCTTTTTTCCCAGCTTGTGGCTCATGTGATGAAAACGTACTCCCCTCAATCTCCGCACAATCGTTCACCGCCAGCCAGCCCTTGATGTCGTCCCTTGGGGCCTGCCTAAACTATGCAAAACTTCATTTGGAGAGAGAGAAAAGAGAGATTTTTCCCTCTTAAATTTGTGACTAGATGCAGAGTAATTTTTTGTTTTATTTTATTTTACTTGAATGCGATAGCCGACACCATAGTTGGGGTGTTGAATGGCTACTTTATCAACTAGTGTTTGACGCCTGACCCCTTCCCTACCCCCAAAACTATTATCTTCGTGGTTTTAGTAAGAGGACGACAAAGATAATTGAAGTTAAAATATCTCCAGACTTAAAATATCTCTGAATTGAAGATTAGAAACCCATGAAATAAAATATCTCAGGGCCTTTTTCTATGCTTAAACCAAAATATCTAGTCTCTCCTAGATAGATATTTTCATCAAACGTGGCAAAGGATGCAACTTTGAAACTTTTGATTTCATTTGAAGTAACTATATTTGTATAATCATAATACAGGAGAACCGTACATATAAATGTAGCATCTCTTGATTTACCTGCTCCTACTTTTTCAAGTTTCTTTCCATGTGCCATGTTGCCTAACTCAAAAGAAAGATCCATGCATGCCAAGATTCAACTTGCTGTAACGCTTTATGTAAACTATTGATCCAATAATTTGTTAGAGTTCAATCACGTGACTCAAAATGTTTAAACTCAAGTTGTTAGTAATAGTTTATATGGTTCCTTATATGTCCAAGATTATCTATGTAGACTTTTGATATGGGACAGAACATCACAATCTCCTCACCTTTAAGATCTTGCGCCATCGCAAGGTTGAACACTAGAGTCACCACGGCCTAACCCTTGCGTGTATTCCCTAGTGACTAAACAAAATTTCGATCCCATAATCGATC
>JABCMJ010025813.1:0-37372 GCA_014822125.1 Arbutus unedo | reverse complement strand
TATTAAATACAATATCAACAAAATTTCATTTTTTTCTCATTCTTAATCCTCTTTTTTTAATTGATTATTTATTAAAATAAATCGAAAATAAGATCTTATAATTTTCGACAGTGATACACCATCAGACGCTGACGGTGTGATTTCGAACCGTCTAAAACCACCTCACCCCTCTTTCCCTCACAAGTTTCAAGCTAGTCGGAAGAGGGTGTGGCTGTCATATGTCTCTATTCTAGACAGACGTAACTCCCTTTGTAGCTCTCTATCTCTCGAGCAGCGGTCTTCGCGGTAAAGGTACAGTTCGATCACGTCAGTGTCGGTTTCATTTGTTTCCATAGGAAGTGTCCATCTGTGCGATGACGATATACATCTAACTGAGGTTTCGGTTAATCGGAGAAAAATACGGAATCTCGTGCTCTTTTTTGTTTTGTTTTGCTCGATTAATGACTGTTTCTTCGCCTCTAATTCCGGATCTCTCTGCTTATCTGGTGTTTGATTCTTCTTATTTTTAGAAATTTGGGTCTTAGACTCACTATGGTTTCCCCTGCTAAGTAGCAGAAAATCGAATTAAAGGTTGTGTATTTTTCGTCAATTTTTTTTCCATTGTACAAAGTTTGTGTGCAGTTTGGCGGCTACAGAAACAGAGAACTGTTTTTAGATTCGCATATGGGAAATGACTTTTATCAATAACATATGAGTAGTCATTGATGGAGGTCGAACTGTTTGATTAGATTGCCTGAGTAATTGAGTTTGCTTTTGTTGAAAAGTAGGTCGTTGATTTGACTGTCATTATTGCTCGACTTGAATACATTTGTTCTAGATTTCTGTAATATCTAGGTTTTTTGGGCTTCGGCAAAGTTCGTAGCCCTAAATTCCATCGTCTTATGAAACGCATTCCTTTGTTAGCAGAAGTGAAACTTACTTTTTACAGTACCTAAATGTTTTCAACCCAGGAATTATAATGCTTTAAACCCATGATTTGTTTATTTTGACTTTTCTACTTTGCTTTTTCTCATTTCATTTGATCCTTCCAAGGGGGTGATCTTCTTAATATCTTAGCTTTGTCTAGTGAAGAAGCTTTTTAAATAAAGTTTGATTGGCGGACTCTACTTCTCTGATTTTCTCAGAAAGCATGAGAAAAGTGGAAACTGTTTTGTATTTTCGTCACGGTGTTTCATTCTGTTTGGAAATGACTGGAGGGTGAATGTCATACAATACCTGGAGAGTGTAGAGTCATGTTTCAATGAAGATTTCTGTACAGGGAAAAGAATATTTCAATGAAGCTTCATAATTGTTTTGAATAGTCTCGGGGTTTATTTTCTAAGCTTTGCATTAAAAGGCTGGTGTTTGTGCTGTCGCTCGTGGTTCATTTATCCTGATCATGATCAGTGATAAATTATGTTTGCCCTTTTCATATCTCTGTGTATGATTTTATCTAGACTTTACTGTGTAATCGATCATCATAATAAATTGACTAATTTTTCTAATGAATAGGTAGGTTTTCGAACTTCCTTACAGAGTAATCACTTGACGTATCAGTGCAAGTGATAGTTTCTGTTTGAGTTGATTTATGTGGTGCACTTGATTGATAATGGGGTCTGCTTGTTGCGTGGCTGCTAGAGAGACAACTATAACTAATGAACCGAGCAGCGACATTGTACAAAGGAATGTTAGATATTCACCATCATGGAGCTTTCGGTGGGATAACAGAAGGCGAGTGGCAGGGGAAGAAACGGTGAATTGGTTTTTTGATAGAGTCAGCAGGAGTAGTGGATTGGAGGTTAAATCTGGTACGACAGCAGAAACTGCATATGCATCAGAAGGAGGAAGTCCATTAGATAGCTCTCGGACACTGACATGGCAGAAGTCTCCAATCTCGGAGAGAAATTCTGGAATTTTGATGCTTCCTTCATCAGGTAAATCTCAATGTTCTGAGCTTATTTTGATCGTTTTGTAATAGGTGTGGGCCAAAACATTACAAAACCTATCCCTATAACCCCCATTTCAAATGTTAATACGTTTGCAAGGTCTATTGCAGATTCTTTGACCTCTTGAGCTACGTGACAGAAGTTGAACTAGTTGGTAATACATACTATAGAACAGTGAAGATCTATTGGTGAATAACATAATATATGACCCCCAATTGATGTTTGGGAAGAGGATGAGAAGATAGATGAGTGGATCTCCTGAGCATAGAATGTTCATTTTTTCGTTCGGAGTATTGTTGCTTTGGCCTTGAAAAGAAATGCGAGAATCAACATCCTATTTACAGTAGATTGGCCCTAAAATTCAGATATCTGGTTTTGATTGAGATTAAGTTTAAATGGACGCATTTGGTTTTTATATGCTTTAGGTGACGTAACTGGAAAAAAAATTGAGGTTGCCCAAGTATGAGCATGTGCTTTATTATATTTTTTATTATTTTAGCTGAAGATACAGAGCTTTGTTTGTTCCACTCAGCAACCCTTGTTGCAAGCCAATTCTATTGATGCTGAAATTGGATAGTGGCATCAGTTTGTAATTCTGAACAAGTTCCTGGGTAACAAGCATAAGGCTATGCTGGAATCATGGATTTGCGTAGATATTTGTGGTTGGAAAGAGGAAAAGATAGAAGGATCTAATGGCTCGCGATTGATCTTTTTCCTTTTCCAAAATCCATGATTCAAACACAGCATAACAGTTTGCTTATGGATGATATCACATTTATGAGAGTGACGATGTTGATTATAGTGAATTCATCGGTCATGGCCTAGTTACCGAGCTGGAACAGTGAATGTGCTAGCTATATGTTTATTTGTTCGGGAAGACCAGTTTTATATAATTTTTTAATTAGAAAGAGCAAAAGCAATTTGTCGATGCCTAATATGGATTTCAAGCATTCATTCATTCATTCATAGCTTCATTGAGGGTGTAGCAACACATGCCGCGTGTGTGTGGGGGCCTGAGCGCACAGTCAGGCTGTCCAATTTGACCTGGTGATCCTGCGCTTGAGTTGTGGAAATAACATCTCCGCTTGTGGGGACAGCCTCTGTACATCCAACTCTTTCCGAGACCCTGCAGTAGCAGGAGAATCTCATGCACTGGGCAACCTTTTTACAAACAACATCGCAACGGTCAATTTAGAATGAAATTGACGTAGACGTAACAGTTTTATGAAATCAGCTTTTTTAATATATGAAGTAGATATTAGAAGACATTATCTTTGCCTTGCTTTAGATTTTGCAGATCTTATACATTCTAATTTGAAGCTGTTTTCTCTTGACTGGAGACTGGAATAGTGCTGATATGTACTACACTTCTTGGTTTGGATTTGGAAACTTGTTATTTTATAGAGTAGTGCTACAGTCCCAGAAAACTTTCCCAAAAAACATCTCCGAATTTAAAATCAAGGGTTAGGATTCATTTAGATTTGAAACCCTACACACTCAAGTGAATCTAGTCCATTAATTTTGAATTGGAAAATTTTTGGGGACCAAAGAAGTTTCCTATTTTATATGTATATTATCTTTTTTGAGAATCAAAGCAATTGATGGGGCTCCATTGTCAGCACAGTGTTGGTAGCATTTCATTTGCTGCTCTTCCCTCCAATAACTTCACATTGTGCTTCTTTGTATATGCACTTCCTTTATTTATTTGCTTTCTTTTATCCATGCGATCGGCCTTCTGCAATCTAAAGCTATGGATTATCACTTGATTTCCCTCTTAAAATGCCTCTCTTCTTTGCTGGAATAAACCATCTCATCTCTGCCCCTGACAGTGTATATGGCCCAATGAACCCCAACCCCCCCCCCCCCCCCCCAAAAACCCAACCTCCACCACCAATAACACTTTCCAACATCTTCTCTAGTCATGAGGGGTGGAAGAGAAAGGGTATTATGATAATCTTGCTGTTTCTTTGTAAACATATACCCAAGTTCTGATCAGTATGGGAGCTGACTCTCGGTAAGAAATGTAGCCTTTGATGTCTTGCACAGGGCCATACTGGTGGCCCAACGAGGCTCTTTTACTTCTTGGGTAGTGTATTTGGCTTTTGATGTCCAATGCATCTGCAGTGTCATTTGCTGTGTCGTAATTGATATGTTTTCTGCTTGTGCATGGCAGATCAATCACATCATGGAAGTGTTCCTACAGAGGTACGTGCAAAACAAATATAGATATTCGGTGCCCTCACTGTTCCTTGGGGTGCAATTCTCTTTTTGTCAGTCTCACGTTGTCCTTTTTCGCATATTAGTTGCAGGAGCCAACAGAATCTCCTGCAGTTTCACATCCATCTCCCATGAAAATGTCATCCATGGGGCATTCAATATCATCATTGTCTCCATCCCCTTTGTCATCCCAAAACCATCTGCTGCCTGCAAGCCCAATTCCGTCGCAGTGGGCCCGTTGTTCTCCAGGACACCAACTAGCACGACAAGTGTCTGATAGCCGGATTCCAGGACATAAATCTCCAAACTTTTCAATTTCTGAAGAACCATCTTTTATGCTCCCGGGATGGAGCAATGAGTCAACCGGGGGTTCTAATTGTGGGTCCTCGGATGGTTGGTCCTTACCAGCCTTCTCTGAGCTCATGGCAAATTCTCACAGAGGAAGGTGGTCTTTTGATAGCGAATCGTTGGGTTTCAACCGTGAGAAGATAACAAGGTCTAGTAGCAGACTTACGTCGTCTACGTCTGTTGATATGCAAACATGTGGGGTCTGCTCAAAGCTCTTAACTGAGAAATCTTCATGGGGTAGCGAGAAAATTATTGCCACTAATGAGCTTGCCGTGGTTGCTATTCTAATTTGCGGACATGTTTACCATGCTGAATGCTTGGAAAATATGACACCTGAAATCAACAAGTATGACCCTTCTTGCCCGCTTTGTACTTTTGGGGAGAAGCAGATTTTGAAATTGTCTGAAAAGGCCTTGAGAGCAGAAATGGATTCAAAGGCTAGAAACAAGAGATGGAGGAACCGAATAGTGATTAGTGATCTTGGCGGTGATTCTGATCGGATTGAGGGTCGGAAAAGTAGTGGAATTGAGGGGAAAGGTCTCAAGATGCTCTCAAGTTCCAGCATGAAAAGCTCCTCGGGGAAGCCTTTCTTGAAGCGACACTTCTCCTTTGGATCAAAAGGTAACAGATCATTGTCGGAGAATCACTCTACTCGGAAGAAAACATTTTTCTGGTCGAAATCTAGCAAGGACTGAGCTGCTTAAGGGCTTTGAGAGGGGAGCTTTTCTGTCTTTCCGGTACGTGAGGTGTTTTCTGTCTTTCCCATACATATGTTCTATGTTCTGCATTTACGCTCTTGTGCCCTGAAGGTCCATAAAAAATGCTGTATCCCGAAACATTCAAATTTGATAAGCTATAAGCGTTTTCCAGACTCTGATTTCAAAATTGTGATTGGATGATGAACTCCCTGTGCAAATTTTCATGGCTAGGTGTTAGTTATGCTTTCGGCCCCCAAAGTTGGAATTCTCTATCCAATTTTTCCCCCTAATAGTTTGTGTAAAGATTAATTCAGATGTTGTCGCTCAAGCATTAATTTGAATTGGTGGTTTTGTGCATACAGATTCCACGATCAGTCTTTGTGTTCAAATCTCGTTGGTCTGTGAGCAATGAAGGAACCAGGGCATTAGTCATCTGGATGGTTTATGAACTTCTCCAGTCATATAGTCTGAAATTTCAAGCAGGAATAGCTTTAGCTTCTGAAGTTACACTGTAAAGAAGGGGAAATAATATGTAAAGGAATTGATTGATTCAACATACGGACCCAGGGGCCCTGTTGTGAGATCTGCACAGCAGCCCCCCGAGTCCTTAAAAATATACAAGAAAAGAAAAATAGTAGTAGGGAAATGGATGATTGGATTTCTCGCCGTACTTCTGGTTTGTACAGTTTAATTTGTTCTGCTGCATGGGATTAGTTCATGAAAATATCCAGAAGAGAATTTGTATGACTTATATCTGTCCTGGTTCTTCCTGGAAGTGAAATGTTATCCCCTTTACTTGTTTCAACTGAGTGCTCTCTGGTACTTACAGACTTGTTGGAGATGCATTGATTGAAATGGAAGCTGTGTGTTGCATTTGCAAAGAGAGATGCATTTGATTCCATTTAATGCCTAGGTGTAATATTAAAGTTGTGGGGATTACACTGACCAATACGAGTTAGGCTTTCAAGACGCAGCACGAATGAACTCAATGGCGTTTGCTCGTAGGTAGCCAGAACCTTCAGTCTGCATCTTTGGCTTCTGTTTGGTCAGCCCTAGTCAGTAGGGCTTGCTTTCCTGGTTGCTTTGAAACTGTAGCTTGGTCCCTCCTAACCAATCAATACGAGTTAAGCTTTCAAGACGCAACACGACGGAACTTGTTGGGGTTTGCTCGTAGGTAACCAGAACCTTCTGTCTGCATCTTTGGCTTCCCTTTGGTCAGTCCTAGTCAGTACTCAGTAGGACTCGTTGGGACCTTTTTTTTTTCAAAAGAATATTTATGAGCTCCGGACAGAAATCTAATATTGTCTTAGTTCAAGTTTCGTACTATTATTAGGTGATGCAAGGACAAAAGTTGGTAGGTCCCGTATCGGTATTGTAACGATATTTGTCCATCTTTATATTGTTCCGATTATTGTACCGGTCACTGTATTGGACTATTTTGGCCGGTTTCGACTTGTCCCAGCAACTACTATATCGGTCCAAAATTTTTTTAAAAAAATTTCTATTGATGGGTGATTTGTTTTTAAGTTTTAAGTTGTGAGAATTTATTTTATATGTTTAATATATTTTTGTTAAAAAATATTATTTAAAAAATATATAATTTTAGCAATAAATTCAAAATAATATATCGGTACATATCAATACCGATATGTACTGCACCAGTAACAAAATAGTACACTTGTTGGTGCAAAATTGATGACTTTGATAGTAACACAATAATGGATGATATGTCATAATGCTATACTCAAATGTCATGACCACAATGTTAATTTTCAAAATGCTTATGACCAATGGATTCTTAATGGGAAAGGCCTGACCTGGTATGAATTCCATGAGCATAGAAAGAAACGTATTACTTTGGTGCCAAGTGACATGCACCTCACGTGATGCTAGAAAGCATTAGAAAGATTTAATCTCTCAACGGTGTCTGATGAGTTTAGATTGGCTCATCACTCAATTTTCCAGTACACAATTTAGTACTTGGTTGGTCAGCACATGACCGTTTCTATTTAGGCAACTCGATAATATATCGTAAATAATCATCTAACATTCAGCCTCCCAACTCAGTAAAAAGACCTAATCACAAGATTTGCAAATGAAGCATGACGGTGCTTCGAATTTCCACGACGGAACGCTCAAAAAATAACTCGCTTCTTCTCAAAATAAAAAGAGGAGCGGGATCAGCAGTCATCAAACTCTATAATATGCGTTACAATTCACCCTATAAAAGAGACTATTGGGTCAAAATTAAGATAACTCTCATATACTCAAGATATTAAAGAGTACTTGGACCAGAAAACACTCCCAATTTTTAGATGCATGAATCCCAAAAAGAGCTTAGCTTAGGAGGTTTGGTATCCATTTTGTGTTGGATAAGGAAAAGCTCCACCATCTCAATTCCCATGGTTCCATTGGTTTTGGAAAAAGTTTTTGCTTTTTTCCTTAAAAACACAGTGGTACACGTGAGCATCCCATCTCTTTTAATCAATGGTGCTTTATATGAGTGACCATCTACTACTACTACTACTTGGGTGCTGGTTTGGGCAACATCAATGTGTGATTATTTGTTAAGAGTAACTTTCTCTGCAGTTGTCATAAAAGTCACTGCACCATCCAGTCAGCTTTTTATGGATCCATATGGGATTCATTTATTAATTGAAATGGTTTATTATATAGAATTCAATATCCAATTAAAACAAGATGTACTGGGAAGTTCATACTAATTAAGTAGGAGTTTTCTCACAAGAGTCCGAGAGAGGCATTATCAGCAGATAAGAAAGTAGGAATATGCCTTGTTGCGTTTGATTGAGAGTTGGATACACTAACCAGTTTAAAATAAAGAACAAATTTAGTTGGTTGCTTTTATTTAATTGTTTTATCTCGATACAAAGGACACAAAAAGAACACCAAGGGATTGTCCGAGTGGTAGAACATGTGAGCTGTAAATTCAGATATTTTTTTGTCAAAACTCGGCAACTTAATACTTGAGATCGCTGGAAGTTATGCCCGGTCATTACTTCCAAGGTCCCGAGGACTAATCTGTAATTTAGGTGGGGACTCTCTCAAATTTTATCTCAGCTTACTCCAAAACCAATGGGATACTTTGGTTATTAAAAAAAAAGAACACGAAAAAAGAACAAAATTTCTCAAACATCGAAATAAACTTACTATTGATGAAAATAAACTGAATTGATTTACTCTTGACTTTTTTTTATTTCTTTGAAAGCATATTGCGTAAAGTGGTGTTCTGTATATCAGAGTATAAGATCGAAAATCATGTTTGTAGTTCAAGTGACCTATTCAATAATTCGTGCGTAAGGATAAGAAACTTTGAATGAACTAATACAAATAGGTGTAAGTTTCGTTGCTTGAAAACACGAGTGCTAACGACACTGAGAGAGACGAAAGCGGAATTGGGGGTCTTGTAGTGAGCCAGCTCACTGCATAGGTGTAGTGAGCCCATTCGGCCGTCCGTTTCGACAACGGACGATTAATATTTATTTGTAAAAATAATTAATAAATACTGATTTAAATCTGAACCGTCCGTTGTCAAAATAGATGGCCGGATGGACTCACTACACCCATGTAGTGAGCTGGCTCACTACGGGACCCCCATCTCCGACGAAAGCACAGATAAAGCCAATTGGCGAGAAGAAAGATTGTGATTATATCATCTACGTCTGTACCGCTTCTTATAGAGTAGATCTCACATTCAACCAAATTTTTATATTTTGGAATTATCTATTTGATTAAAATAAATAATTCAAAACAAATGGAAAATTTTAAAAAATTAACCAATTATAAAAAAACATAGTTTAAGACAGTCTAAATTCAATTTTATTTTTTTAATATTCACAAGTGAAGTGAACAAATATAGCAGAGCGTCACGTGACCAAACCAAATGCCACCGTGAACCGCCAAAAAGGCATGCCATGCGCCGTCGTCTCAAATAGAACCGTGCAAAATCAGTCGACCTCCTCTCTCTCTCTCTCTCTCTCCACTCCCAGAGCTCTCTCCTCTTTCCCGCCTATTTAAAAACCTCTGGCTGCAATGCTCTCTCAATCCCACTTCCTCTCTCTAAACCCCACATTCCTCCCTCTCTCCCCAAAACCCTCCCTCTCTCTCCTCACCCGTCAATTCCATCACCCTCCCTCAACCCTAATAACTCTCCCCATCTCTCACCGCATCAAATTCACTCCGACAATGATTTCAAACTCTAAACTCTCTAATCATATCGAACCAGTCAACTACTCCGACCTTGATCGCTTCGCGGGAGTCGGCAACGAGCTCGCTGACGCCGCAGGAGAAGTGATTCGGAAGTACTTCCGGAAGAGCTTTGACATTCTCGATAAAGATGATTTGAGTAAGTTCCCTAGAGATTGGAATTATTAGGATTATGTGTTTGTGACTTCTTTGATGTTATGGTGAATTTGGTTTAGGTCCCGTGACGATTGCTGATCAGGCGGCGGAGGCATCGATGGTGTCGATTATAGAAGAGAATTTTCCTTCTCACGCTATGTAAGTGAGATTTCATGTGTTTCTAGATGATTTACTTCAACCGTTTTATTTCTTTCGATTACCTACATATTGGAGGACACCTTAGTGGGAAGTTTTTTGGGGATTTTGTTTTCATCAGTTTTATTCCAGAAATGGAACAAATTAAACCTGGCATTCTCTGATCGGATAAAGTAATTTAGTTTAAGAGAGACTGTATTATTCAGTTCTTTCTCATCAAAAGAAATATAATTGGACCCTCGTGTCATTCCGTAATATGATGTATCTTTCTATATCAAATAAATAGATGTGAGAGAGAAAAAATTGAGATCTGATTTTTGTTTCTTTTGGTTTTGAAAGGGAAAAGAAGGATTTAAAATGTTCTGTTTATTCCTCGTTTGTTAACGTTTTCAGTTTTCAGTTTTAAATTTCTTGTTTATAAAAAACTGGAAAGAGAATTATATTTATTTTTAATAAAAATAAGAAACATGTTTGATAGCATATTTTTGTAAGCAATAAAAAACAAAAACAACATAGAACATGTTGGTAATATCATTTTGTTTTTTGTCTTACATTGTTATCAAAATAAAGCTTTATGACAAACCATATGTTACATAAAGCATGGAACCATGGTGGAGGGAGAGAGAGAGAGAGAGAGATGCGCCATAGCTATGGTGGGTGGTTGAGAGAGAAAACGGTGGAGAGAGACGAGTCATGATTATGGTTGGTGGTTGTGGAGAGAGGGGGGAGAGGGACAAATCATGGCTATGGTGGGCGGTTGAGGAGAGAAAGTGAGAGGCAGAGACAGAGAGAGTAGCCATGGCGATGGTGGGTGGTTGAGGAGGGAGGTAGTGGGGGGGAGAGAGATGAGCCATGGATATGGTGGGTGGTTGACGAGAGAGAGAGAGAGAGAGAGAGAGAGATGGTATGACTATGGTAGATCATCGGATCATGTTTTTTTAAACAAGTGAAAACACCAGTTTGTTGTTTTGACAATTTCAAGAAACTTTGTGAACGGTGATAGTAAACAATAAACCAAAATATATTTACCAAATGTGTTTTTTAAGATTTTGACAAAAAAATTTAAGAAACGTAAACAAAAACGTTACCAAGCATCCCCTTGTTCAACCATTTTATCGCGCTCAGCATTGTGTGCGCACTATTTTCTTGATTCTGATATATGTATCATGTATGTAGTTTCCCTTGCTTCACTCATAAATGAGGAGTAGAAGGAATCAGGAGCTTATATAAGACATTTGTATCTGAAGTTTGTAATTTCAATTGTTTTTACTGAAGAGTGTGATTATTAAAATTGCAGTTTCGGAGAGGAGAATGGTTGGAGATGTAAAGAAAAATTTGCAGAATACGTTTGGGTTTTAGATCCAATAGATGGAACAAAAAGTTTTATTACTGGTATTTCTCTTTATTTTTCGTACAAGGTTAAAGTTAATGAATTTGAGTCTAAAATGTTCACTAAACTATTTCCATACTTGTACCCTATTCCAGGAAAACCCTTGTTTGGCACACTCATTGCTTTACTACACAGAGGCAAACCGGTATGCATCTTGTTTATAAATTAAGATTACATCTGAATATTTTGTTATCGTAATTAGGTTTTAGAACCACCTTCCCCCTGTATCACTTCTTTCCTTTCTTCATACAAGTAAGAAAGGAACCATTCTGTGTTGGAACTCTTGCTAGTTATGCATCTTTATTACAAAAAAATGAATCAATGAAAACTTCTTGTTTGTAATTGTGATTCGACAACAATTTTAATCTGTATGGTGTTAGGAAGTGATCCTAAAGGGATCTCGTTTGGAATCCTTGGTTCCATATATTGTAGTGTTTGTGTAGGTTTGACTGTTCAAAAATGTATTCTAAACAGGTGAATGTTTCTCTTTGTTTTGTTGTTTACTTTTCTTTCATGGTACTTAGAACAGATGTTACTATAATTTTAGTATGGGTACATTAATTGTTATGTTTCTCTTATCCTCTATTTTAACAAACAAGTATGGAGGATACCTCTTTGGAAATGCCCCTCCTTGTATTCTGCCCTGTAATTATGCTAAACGAAAGATTGCTGATTGAGTCCAAGTGATTGCTTGTTTACTTTTTACATACAGCTGTATTGATTTTCTACAAGATTCTAATTCTTATTCATTTTGTTTTTCTCCAGATTCTCGGTATAATTGATCAACCTATTTTAAGAGAAAGATGGATTGGAATAAGTGGAAGGAAAACTACGTTGAATGGAGAAGAAATCTCCACACGCAATTGTGCAAAGCTTTCACAAGCCTATCTGTACGTTCTTCCTTTGCTAATGCGACTGCTCTTCTGAAAATAAAGATTAGTAAGGAAGGTGATTGGTGCAGGAACCAAAACCATAATCTATGTTATAAAAACCTTATCTTTGTACTTCTCTTACAAGTTCGAGGTGTGGTAGAATTGTAGTTTTTCTTCTTACTTTTGCTCTTTTCTGATTTAGGTACACAACGAGCCCACATCTTTTCAGTGAAGATGCTGAAGTGGCGTTTGCTCGAGTTAGGAGTAAGGTATGCCCATATTTTATGTCATCTAGGGGAAGAGAATGTATCACTTGACATTGAGAAGTATGTTTTCTCAGTGCTGCTGAAGGATGATTCGGACTGTCATATCTGAAAAAACACCTGATAATGCCATATCGCAGATCGTACTGTTCTTACTTATAAACCTGTAGTTGCAAAAAAAAATTGTGCCATTTTCTCTTGGGAAGTTTCTGCTGTCATTATAGCTAGTTTGTTCAACCTTTGAGACCTAGAGAGGTCTGAGGATCTTTGGATGGAGCACTTTTCATGTTTGTCATGGGCATGATAATAGTTTGAGAATTGCAAGTCTTTGAATTTTGTATTTGTTATGTAGTTGTGATCTCAATTTTCCTCTGAAACCAACTTGAAGCTTGAGTTGTTGGTCTATGGTTTTTTCACGATGCCTTTTTTCGAATTTGCTTTCTATAGATAATTATGTTGATGGTTCAGAGTAAGTGGGGATGAAAGGTATTGCTTCAGGCAATTTTCTAGTTTAAAAAAAAATCTAAAAGGAAATTTCACTTGAATGTATTTGTGTTTATAATACCATGCTAGCCTGTTTGGAATTAAATTATTAGTCATAAAACATTCAAAGCTTTACATCGAGAACCTTAAGCATTGCAGGGACAAGATGTGAACATATATAGTTTGTGTACTATTCAATACTGATGAACAAGTAATTGAACTTTTGTAAGTTAGCTCAAACCTTATTGTGGCACTCGCCTAAGGGACCTTTTCCCCCGTGACAATTATTTAGATCCTAAACTATTTCCCGTTCGGTTGGTGAAAGATAGGGAGAAGCTTTCTAAATGAGCTATGCACCTTATTAGCATCCCATCAATGGATCGTTTTTATAGGACTTTTGTGAAGGAAGCTTCCAATTGGTTAGTCGGGACACTACTTCTATCTCATCAGGAGGAGGCGCATAGGCTATTGGATATAGAATCCCGTGTTCTACTTCAGCTGTGCCTAATTTGTGGATCCTCATTGTGCCCTTTACGTGTATCACCATTTCTCACCGAGCACTAGCTGGTTATTCGTACTACATTCGGGTATCATAGTTTGTCGGTACTCCTAACTTGATACTTGGGAATCGTATTTGCTTTAAATGAAGAAAACCTCTTCTGAATAATTACGACAATGTCCCCTTTTACAGGTAAAAGTGCCTCTATATGGTTGTGACTGTTACGCTTACGCTCTTCTCGCCTCCGGTTTTGTGGATCTTGTGATCGAGTCTGGTCTTAAGGTGTGCTGTACACTTTCAGCGCCTTGCACTTCCTTCGTCTCTCGACACGAAACCTTTGGTTATGTGTTCCACAAGAAGTTTGCTATCTTCTTAATGATATCGCATTCTTTTTCAGCCATATGATTTCCTTTCGCTAATACCCGTGATAGAAGGCGCTGGAGGCAATATAACTGATTGGAGAGGATATCAACTTCAGTGGGAAGCTTCTATAGATTCACTTCCAACAAGTATGATTTTATGTGGCTTCCCCATCTTTTTTTTGAGTTCTGAGTCTCGTTAACATTCTAGAATGTGAAACTTTTCTGGTTCTCTCACACTCTATGCATATTTTGTTCCGTTTCCAGGTTTTAATGTATTGGCAGCTGGAGACAAAGAGCTTCACCAACAAGCTCTCGATTTGTTGCAATGGCAATGAAGGTCGTCTGAAACAATCTGAGTTCATACCATTTTCCAGCTGCTAATTATTGCTTCAGGTACTTGTACTGTGAGCTCCGGTGATGTAGAAAGCGATAAAATTTGGAAGTAGTAATTTAGTTAGAGAACATCGTTGTCTTCTTATTATGTTTTTTCTTGGGGTTAATTGGTCCTAAAAAATTGAGAAGAAGGGACTTGAAGATAAATTCTATCAATAAAGTTGCAATTCGTCTCTGTGCATTTGCTGTACGGGATTCATCTTCAATGAATCTTGTGGTAACCTCCGATAAGCCTAATTTTGTTGTCTTATTTGATTAAATCTTGGTTCAGGTCTGTTTAGGTTTTCAGCTAAGATATGAAGACTCGAAGAGCCAAAGCTCATTGCAAGACTAGACATGTTATATGCGCTTAATTTTGACCCGTGGATACCCTACCATGGGTCAAAAAAATTGAACAACCAGGACCTATAGTGAGTGATCTAGTGTGTGCATCTCCCTCCATTGTAGTTGTGCACAACTCAAATCGTGGGCATCAATATAACTGTTATAGTTAGTCTGACCTACAAGACATTAGTTAATGGTACGAAGTACAAATAAATTTGGATTCAATTAAGCATGAGCCAGACTGAAGATTCACACCATTCGCTCATTATGATTCATCTTCTTGGTCCAATTTGTCTCAACGTTGGGCTGAATTGAAGGCACTTTAAGGCTCGCATGCCGTGCAACTAGTCAACTTTTAAGTGTATAACCAGTGTACGGGTCAGGTCAATAGGGAGTAGTCAACATGATCACAATACAATTCAGCTATATATGACTACATATGTGTCAAATGACTCAGTATGGCCACGTTGAGTGTAACCTAACAGCCGGCGTGTCATGCATGCCATCAGAAGTGGAGACGATTATTTTTGATGTCATGATCCATGTGCCTAGCACTTGTGTTGCAATTACACTTCTCTATATAAAGTAATTGAATTATTTCACGCAAGGTGTGTTCTGTTATACTTCATTCAAGTAATTTTCAGTTAGAACCATTTTTAAGTATTGGAGTGCCCTACAATTGACTTCGACTGGACGAAACTAATTGATTGTTCTTCTTATAGTTTGACTAAACGATACTAACTAATTATTCTTCTTGTAGTTCAAAACAAGATAATTCAGTACAAGTATTTCAAAGAATGATTACTTTAATTCGAGACTTCACAGCTAAAAAACATTGTCTGCTAAGGAGAGATGCATTGCTATGGAACAATGGACTCAGTGGTCCTATTGTGTACAGTGCATAGCAGAGTATTTTATGCATCAAAACGACGTCATTTTGACCCACGAAACACAATTCGGACAATTAATATAGTGTTTGGATAGTATTTTTTGCATCAAAATAATATTATTTGGCTGCACAAAACACCTAAACTATATATAAGAAAGGAAGGTGCAATTTGACCATTTCAAAATAGTCCTAAAGCAACCAATGGTCTCTGTTATTTCTGTTGGAAAATCCTAAGAATAGCCCCCCAAAATAATCAAACATGGCCCGAAATCTGAGGAACCAAGAATCTCTTCTCCATGGCTACATTCTTCCAACCCACAAAAAAAAACAAGAAGAACCAGAAGCAATGAACCAGAAACAATGAACTAGAAATAGAAAACCCAGAGCCCCTTATTTCTCTCACAATCATTCCTTATTGGGTCTCTCTTCCCAATTCATCTCCCTCAGACAGGAGGGCCACTGGAGATGGAAAAGAAACCAATGGCCACCCTCCTGTTTCTTTTCTGCATCTTCGCCACCACCTCCTTCCTCCTTGTCTCATCTTCTCCGGCCACCTCCCCTCCCGTCACCTTCACCCCTAAAGATAATTTCCTAATAGACTGCGGCTCTAAGGGCCAAACCACCCATTCTGACGGCAGACTTTTCTTATCAGACCAAAACTCCGGCCAGTATCTCTCCACCAAAGGCCAAGACATTTTATCCTCAATCCCATCTGGGAATGTTTCTTCCCCGATTTACCTCTCCGCCCGAGTCTTCGTTGATGAAGCTACCTACGCGTTTCGCATGGGCCGGCCCGGTTGGCACTGGATTCGTCTCCATTTTTTCCCGTTCAAAACCAACGAGTATAACTTACGAGACGCGAAATTCACCGTCACGACGGACAATCTGGTTCTTCTCCATGATTTCAACGTCGAAAATAACAACAGCGATCAGTCGTTTTTCAAGGAGTACCTTGTTAATGTCACGGCGGAGCGTTTGTCGATCAAATTCACTCCGGTGAACGGCGGCCCTGCTTTTATCAATGCCATCGAGGTGGTCTCCGCCCCTGATATTTTGCTCAGTGACTCTGTTTCCACTCTGTTTCCGGTCGCCCAAATCGATGGGTTCTCGAGGCAATCCTACCAGACAGTTTACAGGCTCAACGTCGGCGGCCCGGAACTCACGTCGAAGAACGACACATTAGGCCGAACTTGGGCCACCGATGTGGATTTCCGGGCGCATAAAGAGTTGGGTAAGGATGTTTCGGTTTCTCCGACGGTGATCAAGTACCCGGAAGGCGGGTCTCCCCTGATTGCGCCGCAATCGGTTTACGCATCCGCGGTGGAGATGGGTGCTGCAAATGTGGCGCCGGCAAATTTCAACGTCACCTGGAATTTGGAAATCGATTTGTCGTACCAGTACCTTGTTCGTCTCCATTTCTGCGATATAATCAGTAAATCTCTCGATGATTTGTATTTCAATGTGTTCATCAATGGGAAAAAGGCCATTTCCGGGATCGATTTATCGACTCTCACCGGAGGTTTGGCGAGTGCTTATTATAAAGATTTTGTTGTCAATTCTTCCATGGTTTCTTCCCCGCTTTCGATTCAGATTGGCCCGTGGAAGGATGGGTCGGGCGCGATAAACGCGCTCCTCAATGGTCTCGAGGTCTTTAAAATGAACAACTCGATCGGAAGCCTAGACGGGGAGTTTGGTGTCGATGGACAGCCGGCCGGTGGTCCTCACAAGGCCACGGTAGCTGCGGTTGGGTTCGCAATGATGTTTGGGGCCTTTGTTGGGTTGGGCGCAATGGCTTTCAAGTGGCAGAAAAGGCCTCAGGATTGGCAGAAGAGAAATAGTTTCTCTTCTTGGCTTCTCCCGCTTCACGCGGGAGATGCCAGCTTCATGAATAGCAAGAATTCGTTGGGATCACGGAAAAGTCAATTCTTTTCGTCCACGACTGGCCTAGGCCGGTACTTTTCGTTCAACGAATTGACCGACGCCACCAAGAACTGGGACTCAGAAGCAGTGATCGGAGTAGGTGGATTCGGAAATGTGTATTACGGGAAGCTTGATGATGGGACTATAGTCGCAGTCAAGCGTGGAAACCCACAATCCGAGCAAGGAATCAATGAGTTCCAGACGGAGATCCAAATGCTATCCAAACTGAGGCATCGTCACTTGGTGTCTCTGATCGGGTATTGTGACGAAAACACTGAAATGATCCTGGTTTACGAGTTCATGCAGAATGGACCACTCAGGGACCATCTGTACGGCAAGGAGGATATGAAGCCGATGACATGGAAACAAAGGCTGGAGATATGCATCGGGGCAGCCCGCGGGTTACACTACCTCCACACGGGGGCTGCCCAGGGCATTATCCACAGAGATGTAAAGACCACAAACATTCTGCTTGACGACAACTTCATTGCCAAAATGGCCGATTTCGGACTATCGAAAGATGCCCCCACCTCCGACCAAAACTACGTTAGCACCGCGGTGAAGGGAAGCTTTGGGTATCTGGACCCGGAGTACTTCCGAAAGCAACAATTGACAGACAAATCCGACGTCTACTCATTCGGGGTGGTTTTGCTAGAGGTCTTGTGCGCTCGACCGGCGCTCAATCCGGCTCTACCGAGAGAACAGGTGAATCTAGCCGAGTGGGCGATGCAATGGAAGCGAAAGGGGTTGCTGGAGAAGATCATCGATCCAGTTTTAATCGGATCGATTAACTTGGAATCGATGAAGAAGTTTGCAGAGGCGGCGGAGAAGTGTCTGGCGGAATACGGCGTCGATAGGCCTACTATGGGAGATGTGCTGTGGAATTTGGAGTATGCTTTGCAGCTGCAGGAGGCTTCGACACAGGGGAAGGCTGATGATGAGAACAAGGACTCTGCTGCTGCGGCCAATGCCACCACCAATGCTGCCGGGTCTCATCCTTCTTCCGCGGTGGTTCCACCTGCTGTGGCTGCTGCTGCTGCTGCAACGGTCGATAATCGTCCGATTTCTTTGCCTGGACAGAGTGCAAACCCGGCAGAAGTTCCGGTGATCGATGAGCACTCGGGGACTGCAATGTTTGCTCAATTTGCAGCCATTAATGGTAGATGAAATCTTAAGTATTTACCAATTCGATGCACTAATGTACTTGTGTTTCCTGTTCCATCTTGTTCTTTTTTCCTGTTTATCTAAGTTCGGTTCTTGTTCTATTGAAACTAAAGTGTTGTTTGTGTTCCTAAACACCATTTATATACTTGGAATCATAAACACTATTTATATTTATATGCTCTCTCTCTCTCTCTATCTCTCTCTCTATCTCTCTCATTGTGAAGAAACTGATCATGAGATTCGTAACATGAGGACTTTTGGCTCGTATGGGCTCAAAATCTTCCAGAGTAAGAAAAGGACTTTCATTCCAAGTAACGCAGTAGATTGTCGAGGTATTATTCAGGGTACTTTACATAGAAAACTCTTCTATTAATTACTCGATTTCATTTAATCACATTTATCTTTTAATTGTCCAAATGATCCTCCTAATCTTTTCAATTGCAACAAAGCCCTAGCAACGCTAACGGATTGTGTTTTTTTTTTTTTTTTTTGCAAAAATGTCCCTAATGTAATCCAAATCCGGTCTTAGATTTTGATCCCTGGTTTGAGAATTTTTGGAAACCAAAATCCATACACGAAGTAATAGAAAAGGCCTCCCACTGAACCCACATACTCGTCGCCAGAGTAGCTCAGCTTAATCGGAGGTATACAGGGGGATTGAAGAAGATGGATTTGAAAAGAGAAATTCCCAAGTGCAATTGGAAACCCTAATTTAAGAAGCATTAACTTTTTACCATCTTATTTTGTAAAGACATCCATCTAAAAAAAGTTTATTGTTACATTTGAAAAGATCAAAAAAAACATCTAACCAATTAAAAGATGAGAATTTAGTGAAATCGAATGATAAATAAAAGAAATTTTATATAAATTACCATATTATTCAGGAAAATGACATCATTGTTTGCAAGGCCAAGGTTTAGTGCCTGGAAGGTCTCAAGAAACAAGAACCGCCCAGAAAAGGAAGAAGCATTCGGAGAGGCTGTTTACTCTACACAGTCACAAGAATCCTGCTGTACACAACAAGATATACTGCGCGCCAAAAAAGCACCGTTTTGAAACCAAAACAACGTGCACAAGGTCCCCGGGTCCTACCCAGTAGCAGCCAATCCAATTCACTTACTGCTGGAGTGTAAAAGTTGAAATTCACTTACTGCTGGGGTGTAAAAGTTGAAATTTTCATGATCCAACTTGACACATGGAAGTAAATACGCATCACCCAGAAACTTCATCAAAACAAAACCCAGAAACATCCGCATAAAATTTCGAGGAATACAGATAGTTTCTTTTGATTTGTGAATCAGTGTAACAAAAAAGAGGGGGAAGGCAACGGTTTCTGATAACTAGAAGTAGGGACAGGAATGTCATTATCTGCTATCCTCGTACCGATTTCCCAAAATCTAAAGCTGCTAATTACAAGTTTCAGCCTCACCAAATCTGCTAAGTTAGGACAAATTTGTACCTACAGTTGGAATTACAAAAGTGAAAGGGGCAAAAAATTACATGTATCTACTCCACCGAAAAAAATCACAAGATTTTAGACCTAACAATAAGAACCCACATAAGTTGCAAGAAAAGAATCACCATCCCCCTCTAATAATGGTACAAAATTAGGATCTGATAATAAGCCCACAAATCAAAAAGTTAGATCCACATACCTATTGCAACCTCTTCTTCTTGCTGCCATCTGAATTGTTGTTGTCATCAAGCATGACCACAGCATCGCCATCATCATCAATTTCTTCTGGTTTGTTGTTAGAAAGATCTGGAATTGTAGCATCAGATATTTCAGGCAGCTTACGTTTCTTCCCCGTAGGAACTGTCTCGACTCCAGTCAGAACAATTTCTACATCACTGTCCTCTTTGCTCTCCAGAGAAACTGCTTCAGATGCATTTGATGTGCTGGCACCATTCTCGGCGGAAGTATTGTGATCCTTCTCTTTTGCCAGATATTGCGTCCATCCGGAGAGAACCATCCCATCAGGTTCTTTCTCCTCGTCAAATTCCTCTCTGTATGAAATGTAAATAACACTTTTCAAGTAGCAGTTCAAACACAGAAGCACGAGAATAAAGACAGACTCGCTTAACAGAAATCGGAGACAATCACCACATGCATTCCAAAAAGATCGAGACCTTTTAGCAAATTTGAACATGCGTCAACTGCAAATCGCAGAATGTAGATTCAGCCAGTGAGGACCTCAATCAGACCACAATAACTAAACAGAGCAAAGGATTGACATGCCGCAAATCCTCTTGAAAGAGAGGGGTGCCTTTGGGAACACGGACGACGACGATGATAGGAATTGGAATGGGAATCCCAAATAATGTTAGTCTGGAGTTGAAGAATAGCAGCACCAGGAGTTGAGAAAAGAGAGAAATAAAACAAAGAAGAAAGATCCAGCCTAGGGAATGAAATTCTGCTCCCTGTCCTCACACACACACACACACACCCCGGCCCCCCGGGGGGGCCATGTGGTGTCCCAACTCCCACGAAAACCACACATTGATGTAGGACCCCATCCATACAGTCGTGGCACCACATGAACGTGTGATTGTGGAGGGGATGGGTATGGGGCAGCCAAATAGCGGTGCCTAGGAGAACCCAATAATTTTTCCTATAAGAAGAGGGTCTCTCCTTTTAATGAAGCAACCAACAACTAATTTACCCTCCGGTCTTCTCACTCTCCGAAACAACTCCCATCATCCCTCCTGTAAGGGTGCTCAGCTCTCACCTCGTCTACTTTCCTTTCAGGCCAACAAGTGCCAGCAATCTTCCAAGACAGACTCCGGCCAATTACTATCACAACCATTAAAATGAAATGTAAAATCACTTTGTAGAGAGTTACCCGTGAGGTAGCTGGATTAGACCTTTAAGGATGATTGTGAAAACTAAGATTGCAAGGACCAATGGGGTGGGAAGGTGAGCGTAGAGGCTTCCTTGAGTGAGATCTGCGATTGCAAAGGAGTGCTTCCGGGCTTTTTGAAGGTAATAGAGAATGATATCTTCTCATGGAGGTGTCTTATATAGGATAGTCAAGCCATGGGAGTCAACTTAGCTGTAAACACTATATAGGGACAGGTGGTTCCACAATTTCTAAATAGGTTTTTTTTTTGCTTCCTAGTTGACCCACTAATACTCCCACTAAATACCAAATCATGACGAGTTCAAAACGAATTTATTTGTATAGTAGTATGCATTAATCACCACCCCACCAACAGAAAGAGGGACGGCGTTAAAAAAAAAAGCACTTAAAACAGTGGAAGAAACCTGTGCTTAATATTGATATTGCACGGCAGTTCTCGCCGGAGATCGTCAACTGTGAGAATTGTCCCATCAGTGACTGGAGAAGGCAACTCAGACAGAACCTGAGGGGGAAAGCGAAGAGTGAACAAATTGTAAGGCACGATGCAAATCATCGATAAACAACAGCAACCCCAAAAAATGTAAAACAACATAAGATATGGATACCTTTTCTAGGTTTGCTTCATAATTGGCTACCATGTCTTCTTCAAGATCATCACCAACTTCATAAATAAGGGCCGGCCCGTGCATAACCGAGGGAGAACTCATGCCAAGCTTCGTTTTAACAATCTTTTCAACAAAGTCCCTCAACTTCGAACGAGAAGTATTAACCTCAAGCAACAGGGGTGTCTACTCACAAACAAACAGCCTGAGGTTAGCAGAAAGTAGTGGACCAACACTTGGACCACCAAGAAAGAACACCCAAAAGGACAAAGAGAACACAAATGCACCTCAGAACAAACATCGCAAGATTTGTTTGGCTCAAACGGCTCTATTGGCATAAGAAGCATCTTCCTTGAGGGATGTTCAAGGCAATACGTCATCCTACACAGGCCTTCACATCATCAGTATACGTCATAAAAACTTGTGAATAGTGTAAAAAGTACATTCCTAATCTCCTCTACCTCCACAGACAACTAGATATGAAAAATAAAGTAAATAAAATAGAGTATTTAGATTCGTGCATCTTCCTCGCCACTCAACAGTACCCGTCTGTTTTCCAAACAAGGGACATTCAATAATAGAGTCAATGCTCCTTTCAGAGACAAGCTCCGTGAAACGCCTACAAATCCAGCATATTAAACGTAATTTTCCAATTTCCATACTGCAACTGATGCCCTGAATTTCAGGTACTTAGTGAGGGTGAAGTTCTTTCAACTCAAGCACTGATCCACATTTCAATGCCTTCACTATAGGTGCGACAGTATGATTATAAGGGGCTAAGCATCAAACAAAACGTAACCCCAGAAGCAATAGCTACATCTAACACTGGAGCAAAGCCAACAACCGTGAAGTTGCATGCAACTCCAAGAACAAGCGGTTTAGACATGCACTACATCAAAAAAATAATGCACTGAAGGTAAGAGGCAAAGGAATGGTACCCCACCTATAATTTTTTGCATCGTTCTGCAGCACCTTAATTGCCTCAATCACAATCAGTCCAGCAATGATAGCATTTGTCGTTGCAACAGCATGAACAATATTACCAGCAATACCTTTAGCTTCGAAAAGGCTATGCAAAGGAATACCAAAGGAAGCAGCCCGAATGTTTGCAGCAGCAGTAACAAATTCTACCGCTAACTGATCATCTTTATCGAAACTTAAGTTACCAATTTCCTGTGCGTCCATGAGAAAAATAGAGAGGAAGGGTCAAGGAAGGAAAAAGCAACATATTTAGTTTCATGTCAAGAACAAGCCCCATTTGAAAAGCAAGGTGGCAAGCCAAACCTTTTCTCTTTCCACAAAAAACAATCTTAGCGCCTCAAAGAATACTCTTGAATTTTCCCTTAGGCTCCATATATCTTGTGGATTCTTCAGCCCTAGAGACGCCATAGCAGACACACATGATGGATCATCGGCCACAAAAGTTTTATCCCCATTCCCATTCTGTTGAAAAAGTTCGATAGGCAGGACATCTCTAATGTATAGAGGCTTAGGCCTGTTACGGTGTTTCCATGTCTCATCGTTAGATAAAGCTGCTTCAATGTTATAACCAAAAACATGATCATATATTCTCCTCCCATAGTGCTCAATGTCTTCTTCCTTTTTATGTTGAAAAACATCTTCTGCATGCTCTAATGAGCCAGTAGCATCACTGGAACGCACATTGAGATCATTTTCCTGGTTCTTGTCTCCAAAGAGCTTTGCAAAAAGTAGGTCCTTTGCCCATACAATACAGTGAACAAACTGCAAGATAGCCACACGTCAAAGTTTACAGTTCAAAGGGAGAAATATCATCTACAAAAATGGGCAAAGATTGAGCCATAAATTTTCACTATGAATCCATTTTTTCCAGTATGCATGGTCCATCTACAACTAAACATACCCACGATGGTTTCCAAATCAAAAGGCAGATAGAAATGACAGAACCACAGAATGCCTTCTGAAAGCTTGTTGAGATGATACAAACCCAAAACATATATATACATATTGTGTGTGCGCACGCATGTGACAGAATATCTAAGCTCGCAAACTTTTTTATGTGACCAAGTTGTCTTAGGCTTCACCCTGACTAATTGCGCAGGTAGTAGTTCGCTGTCCTATGTAATTACCGGGCCTAAGTCCTGAGGTAGCAATCTCAAGGAAGCGTGAGAGATGGAATTAACCCTTGGTCGAACTAAGACCTCTTGAAGAGAAGTTCCAGATCCTTGTGATTGGGCTAACCCAATTGTTTAAGTACACAAATTTTGAGCTACTTCATTCGCAATCTCAAATTTATAAAACTGTTTCAATCTGCGAGATCTACTGAACCTTGTACAATCCAGTATCCTCATCAGTAGCGTAACCTTTTAAACTTTGCTGAGAAGAGAAGATTCCCATTCATGAATACATATTGCCCAACACAACTGACATAGACACAACACATCGCATAGAGGAAACAATGCAAAGACAATGTAAATAGGAGTGATTACCTTTGATGGAGTACTTGTGATAGTACACACGGGATAAGTTTTTGGAGCAGGTTTCGGATGGCATTCATAGCATTCTGTTTTGCTTTTGATATGTACAGTGACCTGCTTCCAATAAAGAGGAAAAAGGCAAGAAAACAAGAATATGGTAATCGAAAAAAAGAATAACCCATTAGATAAACAAAACATAATTCAAATCACAAGTTTAAAAATCTTCAGATTTCATATCATATGTCAGGGTATAAATTCCAAATACTGTAATTTTCCCATAAAAAAACAACCATTAAAGAAAATTCACTTTTGTCATTTAGTCTGTCAATGACACTGGTCAAAAGCCCTTGAAAAGCAGGGATAGATTGAATAACGTGATAGGTTGGAGTTTGGACAGGTGTGAATTGCAGGAAATTCACTGACTGTTCATGTAATCTTTCAAAACAATGGTACTCCAGCCCCCAAATTTGTAGGAAAAACTATGCTAATCCAAGATAGTAACTCAAACCGTAGGATATTCCGCTATCAATATGTGGCACGGGCTGAGGATATTCCTGGCTATGTTACTTTTTGATAGCCGAGGTATCCGGACGGCTTTGGGATTACTCCCAACCTAATGCCGACTAGTCCTCGGGGACCAATCCCACCGTCCTGGCTATGTTACTTGATAAGCGACTGTCATGATACTGCTTATCAATCAAGTATGGATCTTCCTAAATTTACAAAATACGTGTGACGGACCCTCGACACTTGGATTAGCACTTGAGATCAGTGCCGACACATTTAGTTGAACTTACGCCTATCAAGCATACTTCGAAATTCGAGTTTATCATGAACCATGCATGAAACTCCTATTACATGAATGAAATGGGCCTGAGGCACTTTGTAAACACTATCTGTTGAGAAATAAAAATATATATAGTATATACCAAGAAACTTGAAACTTGAATATTTTGGCATATTCTGGAGTCCTTGGGGTGAAAATTAAATAACGTGAATACTGAATAGATACCCTCCCCCGATACCCGTACTGGAGTTCATCTAACATAGATCAAGCATGGCTTTCTAGTTGTTTTAGTGGTTCTTTAGTCCATAAAGAAATAACGTACTTGTTGCATCTTTTTCCACTTTATTTATAGACTCTTACCTACATATTCCCATAGATATTGCATAACTGAATAGTGAACAATTAAGTTATGAACAAAAACTCATATACAAGCATATAAGCAAGGGAAATGAACTCGTGCTGTTATACAAGTCAAAGAATTTGTACAACATAATATCACCTGGCCAAGAAACCCGGTAGTCCCACTCTCAATCAATGGAACATCGCCAGCCAAGCAGAGGCGGTTTACATGTCGCCTGGCGTCTAAGTTGTCGAGTCCATTCAAAACAACATTGAATTGCTTAAAAAAGTTAATGTTGAATTCCGGATCTTTAACATTTGCATGGTACGGCGTAATGCTTATGTGAGGCCTAAATCTTAACACAGCATCCCGAGCAACCTGGTTGTTGGATTATCAAAACAACTATAAACGAACAAACACACAAAAGATACTATTATCACTACACATGGCAGAAAACAAGATGAAAGGGCTGAAGAAAGCTACTTACTTTAGCCTTAGATTGCCCAACATGAGATTTTCTGAACAAGAATTGTCTATTTAAGTTACTCACTTCTATTGTGTCCATGTCAATCTGAAAACAAATTGCAAGAATTGAGAAAGGAAAACAACAAAAAAGGGAAAAAGAATCAAATAACCCAACCCCCTTCACACAAAAAAGGGAGAAAAGGATCAAATAATCCAACCCCATCGGCACAAAAAATAAAAATACATAGTGAGTGCTTTTTAGGAAAGATTTACCATCAAAACAAATGGAGCCATCCCATTTTTGGCAATAGCCAACGTACTCATAAAATAGTCCACTATTCCATGAACACTTAAACAACACCCCCCACCAGGTGCACACCCACACCAAACCCCACCAGATGTGTTAGCAAAAAAAACAAAAATTCAAACAAACAAAATCAATTCATGCCTTTCAAACACCAACCCTCGGCCAACAAAATTCTGGTCGGCGGCTATAGGGAAACCCAGCCCCAAAAGGGAAAAGACGGATATCCACCACAAAACCAATTCGAATCCCTAAACCCTAAATCTAAATTCTACTAATTGACTCGTCATAAAAATTCCGAGGAAAAAAAAAAGCGGGGAACAAATTTTGAAAGGTCTACTACTTACGATATGGATGTCCTCAAAGCCAGAGAGAGCTAAAGTTTTGAGAAGCTCGCACCCAATACCACCAGCACCAACCATAAGCACTTTTGCGCCCTAAAATGAAGTACAAAATTCGCTGATTATTACTTCAATCAAGTGCAAATGGGACGTAAGAGTGAAAATACAAATCATGAATTGCAAGAAATACATATGTATACCTTGATTGCAGATAACTGCTGCTCGGAACCCATTTGAGGTAGAGAGAGAGAGAGAGAGCGACAAAGTCAAAGAGTGACGAAGGGGGTATGTATACCCTGTACGAAGAGGTTTAGAGAGAGAGTGGGGGCTTTCTAATACTTTTTCTTTTCTTTTTTTTTGTGCTGCGAAGAACCGAACGCGAGTGTGGGGAAAAGAAGACGAATCCGATTAGTCTGCTGCCCTATTGCTTCGAGGAAAGGGCGCCAAAAAAGAAAGCTTCTCTCTCTCTCTCTCTCTAAAATGTCTCTCTCTTCAGTCTAGGAAGAAGCGACGCAGTAAAGGGGTGTTTGGGAGTGGGGGTTGTTTATATTCCGTGTTTCCAGTATCCACTATGGTTTATTAACTTTTTCTTTTTCCTGAGTCCTGATTTGACAATTATTATTCTAATTTTTAATTACTTTTTCCTTTCTCAATTCTTTTGCTAATTTAATTATTTTAATTACTTTTGCGCCAACAAATTCCTGAGTCCTGATTTGACCTATTTTTTTATTATTAAATTACTTTTTCGTTTTTATGTTAAAAATAATTGTAATTTTTTTACCTTCAGTTAACTTTTTATGAATTTTTTATTTTTCACTATCGTAAATTTTAAAAAATTATAAATAATAAAAAATTCAAAAATAATAAAAATAATTTAAAAGCAAGATCTATTTGTATTTATTCGTTGTCTTTAGTGAATTTTTTCTAATTTTTTTACATAATTTAATACTTTTTAAATTTCTTTTTCAAAACGAACTAATAATCTACAAAATATTAAGGTAAAATAACAAATTTTGTTATGGTAAATTTTTAGATATCATGATTAATTTACAGGTAAGGAACAACACTTGTAGGTCATAATATATTTTCATAAAATAATGAAATAATTATTAAAGATAATTATGAATCTCAAACTATCAGTTACTATAAAGATAATTACTAAAAATAATTATGATTCATATTTTAAGCCTAAATTAGTGCTACAAATTTAAACTTAACAAATCAAGAATTAACTAACCAAAGGATAAGAGGGTAAAGTACCCCTCAAAAGTAATGGCAAATTTGTCAAACCATACAAAAATAAGATTAAAACATAAGTTCCGAAAGTGAATGGAATGAAAATCTAAGCTGCAAAGGTAAATAGGATCCTAATTTAAATTACCAAAAAAAAATTAGGTGCTTGGGCTGCTGGGAATTGAGATCTCTTTTTTTTTTTTTTTTTTTAAATGTAGGGATTCATTCTAGACTTTAAATGTCTATTAATTCTATAGAAATAAAAACGACATATGAAATTTACAAAAAATATTAAGGTTATAATAATGTATAAGAGTAAGTTCACTCGTTAGTATCGAAATTGTTTTACAAGAGTCAATTGATGACCCATTGCAAGTTAGAAAGTCAAAAAATATGATGACATTATGATACGATGCATACGACTCATACGATGACCATTTGATTAAGTTGATCTAATTTTTTTACATCGATATATAAACTTGGATGATACGATAAATTTAACAAATGCGTGTAGTTTACTTCATCATTTGACGACTCAAAAAGACAATTCATGATTAATTTGTTTAGCTCAACCTACCCTTTCACTTGATGAAAGTTCATTTTTTTTATTTCAACTACTTTGGAGTTGCCTTTTGAGCCCAGCGATTGAATTTGAATAAAATATTATCAGTCAAAATGTTGTTGTCATTTTCTTACGGTCAAATTAACTTACCAATAGAAACCCAAGGGGTTGAACTAGTAGTCAAGGTTTGAAACTTGAGGTTTTGCTCCCTCCTAAGGTCTCAAGTTCAAAATCTTTCGTTTTTTATTCTTACGAGATTTGTAATGATTCACTCCCGTCTTGTACAATACTTTCTGCTTTGGTTATCTAAAGCTTATGAACTTCCTAGGAGGTCACCCATCATTGGATTGCTCTAGGGCGACCATGTTTAACTGTGAAGTTTCAATAGATTTTAACACTCTCACGACTTTTTAAAAGACTTTATACAAGGAAGGTTCATGATCTTATAAATATCACTAAACTTATATCTTCCAAGCGATGTGGGACCATTGATCACCCATCCGAACGCCCCACTGAGACTCCATCTCTCGGACATCTGCCTCACAGCTAGCACCACAGCCTGACTGAGATGTCACAGGGTCAGCCCATACAAGGGTTTTTTGGGGTTTTAATTGAAATTTATGCAACTGTGCAGTGAGATTGGTCCTCCAAATATTAGTCAAAGTGTTCGTAAACTGACCTGAAAATTATCTTAAAAAAATATAAAATTACCAATAGAAAAACAATTTGTTATATATTTTATCAAATTTTAATAACAATATATGGTGATTAGATTGCTAGATTGCAACCAATGTGAAAGTATGGGGCCTGTCATTGTGATTTATGTTCAACTTTAATGTGGTGGCGAAAAATACAATGACGCAGCAAAAGGTAATAATCTGTTGGTTTTGTAGATGTCTCTCACTTAGCATAGAATGTTATAATACAAAGGATTTACTCTGAAAGTGCGTAGCTCTTGTTTTTTTAACTGTGGTAGGTAGGATATGTAAAGAAATGAATCTTCAATTAAAGTACACGTTCGGCTCATCTATGTCAGGATCAAATTGGGTTAGGCCCAAAGATTGATCCACTTGTATTGAATTGTGAGGCTCGATAAAGGCGTTTGGTGTGCTTTCAAGCCATGTCGTGTGCGCGAACCTATAGCGAGCTGAGCATCTTCTACGGTTAGCATGTCATCTTGGGGCATGGATCTCACAACTCGCGGTGTTCGATTGTGTCACCGAGGACGCTATGCTTGGCATTGTCAGGTGGGGACGTGTCCCCCGCGTTGCGGGCAGTCGATTGGGAAAATGTGGAGATGAAGCGGTTATAGTACATGTAGACGTTACTGCCTGATTCTGTAACGCGCCATATAAATCATTGACCCAACAACTTGCTGGAGTCTAACTACGTGGCTAAAAATACTTAAGGCCAAGTTGTTAGTAGTAGTTTACATGATTTCTTATATACTCAAGATCACCCATGTAAACTTTCGATGTAAAACGGGACATCACAATCTCCATACCTTTAAGACCTTGCATCCTCGCAAGGATTAAACACTAGAGTCACCACGGCCTAACTCCCAGGTCTGTTCTTTTGTGACCAAATAAAGTTTCAATCCCATACTCGATCGTGTACATGAGTTACTCTGATACCATTTGTAATACTCTATGTAAACCACTGACCCAACAACTTGCTGGAGCCCAACCACGTGGTCAAAAATGCCTAAACCCAAATTGTTAGTAGTAGTTTACATGATTCTTTATATACTCAGGATCATCCATGTAGACTTTCGATATGGGACGGGATATCACAGATTTGCACGGACTTGGACACACGGCGGAAGTACCGTGACTTACAATCCACAACGCGACATTTCAGGACGATGCTCCCGTTAATCCATTGGGTTGCTTTTATAAATAGTCCAATGGTACTTCACTCTCAGATATGTGCATTCACTCACTCTAAGTTTCAAGTTTGTTTTGCTTCCTCGCCAAAAAAACTAGTGCAACCATTAGAGTGTCCACCAATACCCTATCCCATTTTATACGAACACAGGATTAAGTGTTTTGCCGTGACGCGAAGGGCAATCAAAATAATCTACAAGTGGTCAAAAAGTGGGATTCATGCTCAACATTTGCAACTCAAAATGATCGGATCAGTGTACGCTCATCTCAACTTATCTACAGTGATCAATTGTGTGGTCCACTAGTGGGTAATTCAATTAAAATCAGGACAAAATTATGTATTCCTGTAAAATTTGATAGCACTTGTGAAGTTTCGAACTTGAAACCATGGGAATGAGTAAAAACTAAATCTCATATCTTACTTGTTGTGTTAATCTCTTGCGCCTTATTTGTTAACGGCCAAAATTTTAAAAGAAATATGGTAGATATAATAAGAAGAATTTTGAATATAGTAGACATAATACGAAGGTGGATATAGTATAACGAAAAATTTATTGCAAAGGGATTATAAGTGGTTTGTTTGAATTTTTTCCAAAGAGGGGTACACAGTTGATATAAGTAGCTTAATGATATTTTTGTAATTGATAATAACATCCTAATTATTAATAAGTGTATTTACATAAATAGAATGGATGGAATATGGATAGGAAAAAAACAAGCAAGATAATTTTATCTCATTACAGAGAAATATTAATTTCATGAATATTATATATTAATTTAATTTTTTTTAATATAATAAATATAAATAAGCACATTTAAGACTATAGTGTTCACGTATCAATTGGTCGTATGTGATTCGAAGATTAAAGGGGTGAAATTAAAATGATATAGATATATAGGGGCTTCATGATTTTCCATGGTTAGTAATTTGATATGGATTATTTGTCCATAGGCTAATTTGTCCAAATGGTATTACTCCTTCCAAGTCACATAATAATAATTTTTATAGGTGAGAAATCAATACACATGTTATTTGAGTTATTGAGAAATAATAAATTAGTTAGAAATATTACGTAAGCGATGGCATAAAATACTATTGGTGTATTAAATAAGAGTAATATTAGGTACACATATTTTACAGACACATTCGAACAAGGACTCCACGTGCATTTAACGATTTTAGACACATTTACGTTCGGTCTATGTCCGTAAAATTTGTGTACCAAGACTTTCTCATTACACAATAAGTCATTAGGATGTGCGATAATATGTAAAACATACTTCAATATTTGTAAATAATATGTTATTATAGATGAGTCAGACTCGCTCAGCACTCGATTACTTGGAGCCAATCACTACTTAACACTCAGCCACCTGAATCACATGCGGCTCAACAAATAAGAATTATTCTCGAAAACCACTCGATATAATCTTATAAATGAAGCCTAAGGACGGTCCACGTATCAAAATTTGAGCCCTCAATACATAGACAATTCCTCGCAAAAAAAGAACGATAGGCGAGATCAACTGCCATTATGTTCATTCCCGAGAACCACTTGCAGGATCTCACAAATGAAGCCTAAAGACACTTTTCATCTTGGAAATTGAGCCCTCAATTAAATAAATCGTTTATCCCCAAAAGAAAAGATAGACAAGATCGACTGATATAAGATTTCATAATATCTTCCATCAATCACTATATAAATGAGACCGATACATTATAACTTAGGCTTGTTCTCTAATATTTGTCAAAATACATAAATATCCATACTTGTTCATGTACAAATTTAAATATAGATATTTTTAAAATTATTCAACGTCACAAAATAACGAAAGATTCACGTTCATTTGATAATTTCAAACACATTCGTATTTAAATTTGTGCACGAGAATTATATCTGTAAATTTGTTAAGTCGAAAAAAATATGCATTGGAAATTATTTAATTTTGCATTATTTATTATCTTTTGTTGCCTACCAGACCTCAGCAGTCCTTTTCAGAAAATTTCATCTTCCCAACGGGAATGATCGAATAGAACCCAGAAGGCTGTTCCTTAACCGTCAAGCTCGCATATAAGCCAAGCCAAACCACACCTGTACCAACGAACGGGCGCCTGGTAAAGGGTTTTTCTCATCATCATCAGCATCGTCATCGTCATCGCCATCGTCATCAGCAGCAGCAAACAGTAGCTGTTCATCCCTCCTCTCTCTCTGTCTGTCAAATTCTGTACATTTCTGCGGGCGGACTGTTTCAGAGTAGACGAGAGAGAGTTCTAGCGCGGTGTTCGACAATGTAAGTTCAATCTTCACTTTACCTGACCTTCCTTTCCGCTAATTTTTGATTTCCTGTACTTCTGTCTAGTGTTTTAGTAGTTCTTCTGATGGTTTTAGCACTCAAAACGATCATCGCCAACACACGAAACGATGGTCGAGCCTGGTTGCGGTTTCCAGAGTCGTTTTTTGCTACCATTTCCATGAACTTGTTTGGTTTAGAGTTTTCGAAACTTCGTTCCTACGTAAAATTGAGGAAACCCCTCAGAAATGTATAAGATAGCAAGTGCTTTGTTTTTTTTTTTTTTATCTAAAAAGATATGAGAAGTTATCTGCAAAACTGCAATCAAAGTGGTTCAATGTGCGAACGATAATCGAGCCTGGTTGCAGTTTCCAGAGTCGTTTTTGCTACCCTTCCATAAATTTGTTTGGTTTATACTCTATAGTTTTCGAAACTTCTTTCCTGCACAAGTTTTGGAAAAGATAGATGTATAAGATAAACAAACAAGAAGTGATTTTTTTTAATATGAAAAGTTATGAGAACTTCTCTGTAAAACTGCAATCGAAGTGGTTCAATGTGCGTATTCAGAACTCTATGTAACGGCGAAGCAATTAACTTCTTGTTTTGTTTGTTTGTTTGTGTTGTCGTATGTATTATGTAGTGAGGATGGAGGCAGCAAGGGAAGGTCGGGGAGATAATTCTGCCGATCTGCTTGCATCAAAGTTTTCACCATGTTAGCCCTTCTATTTCTCCCAACTCCAGTCATTTTTTCTTGGTCGATTGAATTTTTATTCAGTCCTACAGAATTAAGAGCTTATTTCTTTGTTTGAAATCATGCCCCCCACAAAGTAAATTTACAAACTAGATAACTTCTATGGGTTTTTGAAAGGTGAATATATTTTTTTTCTTCAAAATTAGTCCCCATAATGTTGAAGGATCATACAGATACCAGAGTTACGCTAAGGCCTTGTGTTCACATGGCAACCCGAACATAAATGTGGCACCGCCACTGTATACTATATATACTACCGTCAATGCCACATGCGTTGCGTTTGCAATCTTGTTACTTCCGACGCATAACATACTATATATACTACCATCAATGCCGCACACGCTGCGTTTGCAATCTTGTTACTTCTGACACATAACTTAACTCTTACTACTTTAGGTAAAGTAGGTTGATACACATTTATGTGTTCAAGGTGTTTTCTTTAGGAAGCAAAACCCTATTTTTTGACAAAACAAGAAAGAATAAATAAAGGAATCCAAATTAAATTTCAAACAATCTTTGTTCCTCGCACCCTTTTATTGGTGGGTTTCCTGCAAATAGATAGTCTGAAATCCAAATTGAACTGAAGTCCATAATCACATTCCAACTTCTCTGCCAAGAGAATTATTTGAACTCTACTTCTCCGCACAAATTTTGCGAAGACAAAACAGGGAAAAATACTCACTCAAAACAATATCAAACTCAAAACATTATTCTCCCATTTCACCTCTTTAGTTACGTCCTTGATGCTGATTTTCCCCAACCACGCGACAATCAAGGAAATCTTAATGCCAAGGTCTGGTGGGGACTATTCTTTTTTCGCTCGCTTTCAAGATCTAAAGCAAATTAATTGTTCACATCCTCCTTTTGGCAGGATCTTCCTAATTGCCATTTTGATACCACAAACCACAAACCACAAAACGAATGGGTTAACACAGGAGAAGGAGAATGGGTTTGAAATCCTGTAAGATTTGGTAACTGCTGCTGTTGGAAATTTGAGTGGTTCTGAATGATGTGTTGTATGTACCCCTTGCAGTTACTGAAAACAGAAGCCATGCGAATTGTCAAAGATATTTTTCTCAGTTGATTTTGGAAAGCGCGAGCCAGCTTCAATTTTTGGTGCATACACAGACAATGGGGTGTTCCCTTATGTAGTACTATTAATAGCTCTGTGTGTGTGTGTGTTTGTGTGCACGTAGGCATGCGCACGCACTGTGTACTTATACATGGTGAATGGTTGATACACTGTTCTAATTTATAGTGTGAGTGTGTTTCTTCTTTATTTGAGTTTCGCCTTATTTCTCACTCAAATCATACATAAATTCACTTGGTTTGTTGTGTGGACTATGCGGTGTGTTTGACTTGAACTTTTCGACCAGTAACATATTACAAGAGACGATGCAAGGGAATGAGATATCGTGCTCAAGAACCTGAACTGAAGAAAGCAAGAAATGATTATTCTGATCCATTTTCTGCGCCTAATTTGTCGGAGGAGCTGAACTCTGGTAAATTCAGAAGTGTGACTTCCAGAGATTTAGATGTGGAGAAGAAGCCAATAAAAGAGGAATTACAAGTCAGGCAGCCGGAAATTCCTTTGGTTCCTCAGGATGTCATTGACTTGGAGGATGATGGTGTTGCAGATCATGTCGTAGCAGAGAGATTGGAGGTTGTAGTTATTGCTTCGGATGACGAAGATATAGGAGATCAGTGGCACTTTAATGCAGATCGTGAGCCAGCTGCGGAGTTTCTCATGAACGAGTTTTGGGTAAGGTCTATTTTCTACTTGGAGAGTGCAGTCAACTGTGAATTGTATGCTGCGTTCAAATTTATGTATCTGTAATATTTTCAGCATAGTTTGAGTTGAAGCAGTAGTACGGACTTTAGTCATCATAAGTCAAATATAAAATATTTATTCTTCACTGATTGACCTATCCATGTACATAGTTGAGCAGGAAGAGACTGTTATAATGTGCTATTTCACAGGTGTCATATAGGAAGAATGTGAACAACTAAGAAAATGGTTTGAAAGATAATGAATGTTACCACATAATTTTGTCACATGTTTGTTGTGTTGCTCTTGAAGGAAAGGATCGTATGGGAATTACGACCACGATAAATGTATCCTGAAACTATGGAGTGAGTTATTTTGAATTTAATATGTTTCTTGCTTCTGGATTATGAAGGGCAATCTAGTGGATCTTTAATGAACTCAGTACCAATGGCTTGAAAAGAACCAATGACTGGAGATGTCTTACCAAAAAGGTCATCACTTTTTTTCCGTCATAGTTACAAATAGTACTGAGGGGAGATGTCATTAAGTCTTGCTTAGGATAGACCATATGGACCTCTTTGGTAAACTCATGTTGTACCTATTTGAGGAAATCAAACTAAAATAAGTGCACTAAAGCAGGTTTCTGTTCCCCATTTATAACGAACCCGTGTTTCTGAGTTTAGAGTGGGATATAAGAGCAGACTATAGATCATTGATGCCTTAGACTAATCACATCTATGAGATAGTTTCAGCTTTTATATGTCCAAAATTCGCATGAACATCGACTTTTATACAAGATACAGTCTATTGTTCTCAAATGCACCTATTGGTTATTGATTAAGCAGGCTATACTGGCCAGTAGTTTCCATTACCGAAACTGGCGTCTCTTAGTTCAACTGCCTTTACAAAATGGCGACCAAAGCTTTTCACCACAGCATCAAGGAATGATCTCTTGGGATTGGCATCGGCTCAAGTATAACCAGCACATTTTTTATAAAAGACTGCTCACTTGTGAACCAGTGGAAAATGAAACCAAAGGATTCGGAGACCATGTCTCGATTTAGTATCCAAATGCAAAAATTCTGGTTCAGCTACTCTGAAGCCTCAATCCTCAATGATTTGATCAAAGCAAAACTGTTTTATACCCTGCATATTGGTTTCAATTAGTTCTAGTTAGAATAGGCTACAAACTATGACCACCAGTAAGTATTATATTGACTATATGTTTTTCAGGATATGTGGTTATCTGTAATGTGAAGCTCCAACTTTGCTCTGTATTATTATGGCAAAGAGAAAAAGCAGGATTCTAACTTGCAAAGGTTCTTTTATTTATTAGTAAGTTTGGTCTGATCAATTGCTTATACTTTTCCCTCTGGCCCTTTTATCTTTTCTTCCATTTAAATGCTAATTCATCAGCATACCACACTAGTTTTTTTTTTTTTTTATCTGCTGCCATAACACACTAGTTGTCACTGCCTTTTGATCTATTCACATTTTGATCGAAAAATTGACTGAACCTCATACGTAAAAGAACTCTGTGTGTTTGTGCTAAAGAGTTATTGGTTTATTCAGGCTCACGAGAATGGTGAATATAAGGTACTAACTCTTTGTTTACCGAAGCGCTAATATAGCTTCATTGATTGTGATATTCGTTTTGCCTTATTTGATAACTGATGGGTGCCACAACCATATACAGGATAGGGGTTCGACTGAGCTCCAAAATTTGAGAAACGACGATGCAAGGCTTGCTGGTGAAAATGAGACCAAGAACGCCAAAGGTGCTTACCATGGCATGGAGGATAATGTGCAAAGTGAGGAAGGCAATGTGAGTTTGCTTTTATGTCCCTTTTTCCTCCAATCTTTTTCTCTTTTACTATTCTTTATGGTAGCCCAGCACCATAAAGTACTGGTTGTCATTGCCTTTCCATATTGTTTACATACATTCTGATGGGAAATTTGACTGTTAAAAGCGAAAAACTCATTATTTATTTGATTCATATTATCAGGATCATACATTATTATGTTCTCTAATTGTTAAGTCATATTGATATATTTATTTGACAAATGGTCTCTATTTGCCGTTTAATTGTTTTTGTTCCTCAATGACTTCTGCATGTTCATTACCAGCACAATGTTGCCAATACATCCGTTCTTCTTCCTCTGTAAAACAGCATGTAGGAATCTACTGCTTTTCTCTCCATTGGATTATGTTCTGTTTTTGGTTTGATCAATTGCTTATACTTTTTCCTCTGGCCAGTTTATCTCTTCCACCATTTAAATGCTAATACATCACCATAACGCACTACTTGTCACTGCCTTTTGATTTTATTCACAATTTGATTGCAAAATGACTGAACCTCGTACTTACGAGAACTCTGTATGTTTGTGCAATGCAAGGGAATGAGATATCGTGATCAAGAACCTGGACTGAAGAAAGCAAGAAATGATTATTCTGATCCATT
>JABCMJ010025798.1:0-10540 GCA_014822125.1 Arbutus unedo | reverse complement strand
GAACTATTGATACTATGCTTGGGATACATACTTATTAACATCAGTTGACGACAAACATAAAAAAATGAAAGGAAATAAATTCAATTGGATTCTAAGATCGAATAGTGTAGTAGTATCCGATATCAAGAGCACTTCGTTAATCATACTTTACTCGAAGGGTGATTTTTTATTAATTGGCAACATTTGATGTTAAAGGGGGCAGTTCATAGAGGATTTTGTTCTGACTTTAATTGGATCCTTGTTAGTGAATGGTGGAATGAATCCCTCAAATATTGGTCGAGGTGTGCGAAAGCTATCAAAGAAAAATCATGTAATTAATATTCAATTCACTGGTATTTTTTGAATTGCGTGCCTAAAACTGGCACGATGGAAAGAGCTATGCCGCGGATTTGAGGCACATAACTGGTGTTTCTCATCCCTATACATGCACTAGGAGCAGTTTCACGCACTAGTCACTTGATTCTCCAAGGAACTGTCAACTAATTTCAGCAGATGGGTGTGCCAAGTTCCTTTGCACTATACAGAACTTATTTAATCAGTGTTGTTTGCATCAAATAACGAAAAGGAGAATGATTTTTAAATGATCGGCCAATAACTAACAACATGGACGCGACCCAATTCCATAGAGCGATAGTTGCAAACGATAACATCTAATATTTCTGTACTCAAGGGACACATGTATGTAGAAAGCCAAGTGTTGGACCTAACAACAACTTAAACATCAAACCGCTGCTTCATTTTACCCATAGAGAGAAACCCATTCTATCCATGCACTCAATTCTGCTTGAGTAGATCATAGAAAACCTGTGGTTTTTTGTAGTCTGAGATGCGGAGGGCCTGAAACAAAGGTGAGCTATGTATTAATGATGAATCATCATGCATTTCATTTGGAAATTGATTAGTTTTGGAAACTATGTTTCAGAAAAGTAAATTGTATGTTTAAAGTTCTCCGTAGCCTATAGTTACTGTATGGTTCACTGGAAGGGTTTTTGGGAGAATGGTATGATCATCCGTTGGCCGATGATTATTCCATATACAATGCACATTCTGTCAATTTGGAAGCATACCAACCATCGGAAGAATTCCAAGGGAATGACCAGCCTTCTTATCAATTAACCAAGTACTACAATAGTGTTATTTTCCTACTCAGCATGCACGATGAGCCTAGCAAATATTTATCGTAGCATGCATGTCATTCCAACAGAATTGCTCAATTTTGCATCTTTGAACCTAAAAGGCACAATCTTATATATCTTACAGCAACATACCTGCATTGCAAAGGCTATGTGGATAAGAGTAGCTTCTGACCATGGCCTCCCAATAAACTGAAGCCCTATAGGCAAGCCAAGTCTGTCATATCCAACCTATCAAAGAACAATTATGTTAACTAACATGGTGGACTCATAGCAATGTGGTACGAGTGTTCTACCCATCAAATCCATTTAATGTTTTTGCAGAAAACAAATGGAGATCACTGTCACTATGTAATAGATGGAAAATGGCTACTAAGATCCTACCGGTACAGTCACCGCAGGCAATCCGAGGAAATTCCCTGATATCTGATACCGAACAAGTGCAGCTGAGAACAAAAGGGATTGAAATTGGTTTAATAGGGTAATAAAAAGGTACAATTGACGTATGAACAAAAATCCGTTTGGCACTTGTACCTCCATTTATGTAGTCGAGTTCGCCAGTTTTTAGAGCATCATCGTATAGTGTGTAAGCGGTTACACTGCCAAATGCAAGTCGCCATAATATATAAGCAATTTGAATGTGACAGGAGAACTGAATTGTGAAGTATTTCTTAATGTGTCATATTGGTGAATTGGCTCGAAACAAATAATAGGTTCAAGGCCATCATACAACAGAAACGAGACCGGCTACAGTAGCTGATCCACTTTAGTAACTAAGGAAGAAGCTCTTCATCTTCTATTATTACTTTTGTCCCCTATGATAGTATGCAATCAAAGCAGGAGGGATAGAGTACCCTGTTGTTGGTGTAACAATGACATCTGCTTTAGCAAATATGGTCTTATGAAACTGCATCTGTCGATTCCTGAAGATACATAAAAAAGCAAAGGAAACTTAGAACCAATATAATTTTAGGATCAAGCCATTGATGTCATTAAAATAGTCCAGCAAACAATAACCAGTAAAAGTAGAAGAATATCCAGTTAACATTAACAACAACCAGGAAACTTAGAACCAACATAAAGTTGGTAGCACATTCGAGCTTTATTATCAACAACATTAACAAATAAATCCTCTTGTCATTGCAAAATTATGGTATTCTTTTTCAGGCTCCAAGCTTTTTATGTAGAAAATGTGTTATACAGGGCATAAATATCTCGACTTTGGAGTAGGGTCAACTATGTTAATGATATTTCTCGTCAGAGAACATTAGCAAAAAGTTGATATGCATTTAGCATGTACACCATATGATGTCATCGAGTTGATTGTATGTCAACGCCAAATCCTAGGTTCAACATTTCGTAAACTCGGAAAAATAAAAGTAGAAGTCAAAACAAAACAAAACAAAACTACCGTCCAAAATAGTTTCTTGTAGTTCTTTCCCAATACTCACAAGGGCCTGGAGATTCTACGAAACCTTTATTAGTAAGAACTATGTGTAGGTTTCTGGTGAATAGATCTAATAGCCCTACTACAACTATACGTTATAACAAGAGGTTTTTATGGTTACACAACATAGCACATGAATCGTGATATTAACCACCTTATGTTTATTATAGCTCATGAATTGTGATATTAACCACCTTATGTTTATTACCACAAAGTAATGAACAAGAATCATCATTCGTGCCAAAAGATATCCGATACTATTTCAAAATCAGCATTACTAGTCTACCTTTTTCAGCAAATATTGCCATTGACAAAGTAAATTGACAAGTACAGTACCTAATTTTTTGGGCATTTAAATACTCCCTGCTGTTGAAAGCCCCATAAACAGAAAGTGCTACTCTTGCATCCCCTCCTAATTCTGCCATATCCCTATTTCAATGAGAGTTGATATGGTCAACATCCAGCATTGTAATTCTCATAACCAGAGGTAAAACAATGTTGTCATCAGGAATTACATACAGCTTTTCTAGGTGACAAGCAATTGCAGTTGTACACTCGGATCCAATTGTTAAATAATGTGCCAGGCGCATCACCTCTATCTCCGGTACAGTCACCTCAACGGTCTTTCAGACAAGAAGTTATAAGTAGGTAAGAAAGCAGTATCATGGTGTAAAAACAAACTAGTGGCTTAGCCAAATGAAGAACGACAAGTTGCAGGAGAGAATTTTCCTGACAAGAAAATAGTGGATTTATGTTTACGTGGTGAATGAAAAGACCAACTAATATCACGTATAATAATTATCCATTGATCTCATCTATTCTAGATCAGAGGGAATGTGAACGCACAGTTGCACACGAGTAGATTAAAGCAGATTTAAGCATCAAAATTCTCTGAATATTGAACCAATAAAAAAGATATATGTGTTTACAGTACCTCCCATCCATAATGCTTATAAAGCTGGTCCAGAGCACGGGAACAACAGACTTTTATGTCGTCAGTGCAATCATTAAACCACTAATTGATTCAAAAGATGAAATGCAATCATCAGTTTGTATAGTAACAAGTGTATCGGAAGAGCATATGGTAGTCCTGAATAGTAATGTCAAGTTTGAGAAGCAGTTACTAACCTCTACAGATTTAGCGAGTTTGATGTTTGATACAGAGTTTGGGGACTTCAACAGGGGGAAATGTATTTCCGGCTGCTAAGTTTTCCAGAAACATGATGTCCAAAGTTAGTAGATTTTTATTGGAAAGAGGGGGGGGGGGGGGGGGGGGGGGCGCAAATAATAACACAGGAAACAAATAGCAGAAGGCATTGAGTATGAAGCCACAGTGACAAGTGTCCTTTAAAGAAAGAAGGTGAACATAAATAAACAGGAGTAAAAAGGTAAAGAACCTTGTGTATTTGTCAAAAAGAGGAAAGATGAATACTTTCAGAGCAGCAGTTTGGCTTTTATGTATCAATAGACCATAGATGATATATAAATGAATGGAAACCTGTTTTTGCATGGTAGGTCGTCGTTTACAATATGAACAAGATAAAAGGAACTAACTCTTAACCTTAACAATTAAACAAAATAGGAAACTAAGAGAACAAAAAGAAAAGCAATGAAAGCAGACTGTCAAGTCCAAGCATTTGGATGTGAGGAAATAGAAACCAAACTGAATTAAAAGAGAGAGCTCGGTATATGCATGAATGACTAGTTTATGAATGGAGCTTGCAAATGCCAATGAAAAATCCAGATTTCTAATTTCCAATGGCAAGTAAAGACAAAAGGTTCCATGCACAGAGCACATTAAGCACATACCAGTACTCTAGTGGGCTGATGAGATCGACTTTGGCCACTTATAGCTGCATAACTGGAAATATGAACTGGTTCAGATATCTTACAAAACTAACTAAAAGGTGCCTAAGGATATAATTTGAAGTCAAAAGTAAAAAATAAATCCCAATAAAGAACACTGACACTATAAAAGCATCTTCAACTGTGCCTGCTAGTATTCCAACCATCCCAACTGTCCAGTTCAGAGGAAGAACACTGAAAGAATTACAAAATTGATTTTGTAACTTTTCTCAGAAAGAGGTAAGCCATAAAATACACAATGCAGGACGTTTGGAGCAGATAACGGCATATCAATTAGTACACTTACCCAGAGTGAGATATGCGTCCAAAAGTTGGCTTCAAACCAACAACACCACAAAGAGCAGCAGGCATTCGCACAGACCCTAAAAAGCAATGCAGAGTAAATAATTATTATTTTCTCAAGAAGTCATGGCCCATAAGCTGAAACTCAGTTCCCGTGGGTAGCCGGTTCAAACTCTTGATAAATCAATTTGAAAAGATTATCAAATGACTAAAACTATGTGCAGCTGATGTCATATGGTTGGATGATGAACGCTAGTGGAACTAACTTGGGTGGAGGAGGACAGACAACTGCAAAGCACATTGGCCTAGCAGTTGAACTGAAAGGATTGAAGTTAAACAAGTCGAATCCTTTACCGAGGGAGCTAATATCCTTCTATATGAAGATCATACAACACAACAAAAGCAATTTCCTGCTAAGAACACAATTGCAAAACACAGAAACAATCCTAAGGGACATAACACCTGAAATGAAAGATATCAAGGTGAAGGAATAGTTAGTAAACAACAGTTTCACATTAAATATATCAAAATCAGTGAACCCCCTTATAATTGATCACATTCGAGTAGAAGATAATAACTGTTTTACCTCCTCCATCAACACCAAGCGCAGCAGGGCACAATCCTGAAGACACCACAGCAGCAGATCCACTAGAAGAACCCCCAGCAACCTTAGTACGATCATACGGATTTCTTGTTGCCCTACAATACCCATTCAATGACATAAAGCAGAATCAGTGTAAATTTTGGTGAACAATGTATCAGTTGTCCATGACAAGAGTTTCTGTATATAATTTAAATCACAAAGATGTGTTTACACAGTAATCCCTAGGGATCAGACAGTACTGAGTTGGAAATGAGTAACCATTTTATTACCCGTAGTGAGGATTTATTCCACTGGTTCCAGCCCCAAGCTCATGCATATTTGTCTTCCCAACAAGTAAGGCACCACATAATCTCAAGCATTTAACACAACATGCATCATCTGTACATCGTCTTGCTTTGTGCAACCACTTTGTGCCTCCTACAATCATTATTATCTAGTATTTACCTTACCACTGACTAGAATTTTTTAAATCAGTTTTAATACAGTGGACAGTACCCTGCTCTTGCAAAAACATGAAAAGCGGAGTTACCTGTAGTTGGATAGGGCAAGCAATCTATCTCGTCTTTGATAGCAATTGGAACACCATCTAAAACTGATAAAGCTTGTCCTGAACAATTCCCAATAACAAAGAATTGAGAAAAAGTAGAAGTATTCTAGCCATGATTTTACGGCAGCAATATATCTCAAGGGATACACACAAATAACATCAACTTGAAGTAGCGTTATTAAATTGTCTAGGAAATACGAAATAACACCCATGATAAATATATGGAAAAAAATAACAATGATACATGATGTATATGTAACACCCTATTAATCATCATAAACTTACATCTCTAGATTCGTATGATACGCATTACGTTTCCATTTGTTGTCTTGCACTGATGTTTTCATTGTGTCTCTTTGCAGCCACTTACAATACCCAACAACCAAAGAAGTGACAGAGGCCTAAATGAGCTAGAGCATGGAGCTAATTACCACATTATCGAGCTAGGAGCATGAACTTTTCATGTTAGGATACCTCAAATGGAGAACAATTTTGTTCACGACGATCAACTTATTTGCATCATTTCACCAATATGTACTTGGTAAACTAAGGCACATTGAGAAAAACTAATACCAACAACAACAAAAATGATGGTACTTGTAACATTAACAACAATGTAAGTTGCAAAATAGTCATCTGATAACTCTGAAAGCCTGGAGACAATTTCATGTTTATATTGCCTACACATCTAGAAAGAAACTATGTCATTTTAAGTACCTTGTTCATAGCGGAGAGTTGACTCAGTCGCTTGCTTTAGGATATCTTCAATATTATAATCAATAAAAAATGACATCTGAAATGCAGGTTCGGATGATTCACGAAGAGCAGCTACAAATTGATCAGCAACCTGTACGAGTACTAAATAAGGCCTATTGACAAGTACAGACCATAGAGTCGTCCACTCAATAAGCAAGCACTAAAAATTCAGATGGAGTAAGAGCTATATAAAGTACAGATTGATGGCAGTAAGGATAAGCTTTGGGAACAAAGTTCATGGGAATCATATACACGCACTTGGAAAACACATACCAATCGAGGAGTTATCTTTCCTGATGTGTAGGCTTTCGAATAATCGGTTATTGTCCACCGATAGAAACCAAACTTTGGATTCTTCTCTATGTATTCTGAAAATTGAAGGCATTCCATTGCCTTTTGAACTTGTTCCGGTGGAGAGAGACCAGAGTCTATGCATTTTATTTCTTGTTCTGTAAGGTCTGCAATGACAAACTAAAACCATGTACATAAGAAAAGTGAAAAGTCTTGAAGCAAACTTCCTTGAGACATTCATAAAGACATTTACATGCCAAACTCAAATCTTACGATCAACGTTCAAATTAAGAAGAATGGATAGCGATATAGGGCACTGATACAATACGCACATGTGGACGTGGCATTTACAAAAGTAAATAAGGACACGACACGCTTGGCATGCTTTAATAATCAAATTTATTTTTGGTGTACACATGAAACAATGGCTACTGGATACCACAAAATCTACTATGGATTCAAAAAAAAAAAAAAAAAAAAAAAAAAAAAAAGCATAAATGAATTTAGAATTTTGAAATTTAGATCTGTTCAAATTAAGAAATACATCTGAAGGAGAAGGGATTAATTTGGCACAAACATACAGTTGCCGTCACAAGTTGTTTTTCTCTCAAGTTGTAATGTGTGCTCTATGTATCTAAGCAATGGAACCACAGGTCCTCCAAGTGCCCAAAGAACAACGTGAAACAAAAGGTCAAAATAATTATAAAACATAAATAGGTAAGTGTATGTCACATGTCAGGGAGAACCTAACAAGTGTCCGTGTCCAACACATTTGGATGCCACCTTCTTGGATGTGCTAGTCCTTCTTAGACTATGCTGGCCAAATAATAAACCAATTCTGAAACATGATCCATAGATAGACAGAATTCTTCCCTCTCTGATTATGTACCTTGGTCAAAAGTTTAATCATCAATTCCGTATTAGCTTTGTTTAAACATATGATTACATAGCGATAGTATCACAGTTGCTATAATCGTTTTTCAAATAATCTAGGGTACTTGGTCAAACAATTGTTGAAGTAACCTTTCCTTGTATATCGTGCATAGTCCACTAATAAACATAAACTGGAGTGGGACGAGGGTGTACAAGTAATCAGCAGAAATAATGGAGCATAATGGAAATCAAGAAACCTGACCTTCATCAGGATGTAAAGGAACAAATACAGGTGGCTCTTCCAAATCTGCAAATGAAACAAGCTGCAAAAATTGAAGTTGTTATCCGCGATTTGGAGAAAACACTGAACATACTGTAACGTGTTTGACAAGAAAGCTGAACTATTCATTTCTGCTGCAAAAACTGAAAAAAGTGATATTTGGACCTAGAAATCGATTATTCCTTTTCTCAATACTCGTGTTGCAGGACACATCACAAAGGTACACAAGGGATATGATGTAAGAACCATGCAAAAAGAATGAAAGCTATGATGCCTAACATAAGAGATTAAAAGTTCGCAGATCATAACTTGGATAAAATATCAAGCTTTCTGTCATGAAAACTAATTGCTTTAGTAAACTCCCTGAAATCGTCAGTACCAACATCGAAACCAGTAAGTTAATTTCTCCACAGATTCATAGACGGTTATTATCTTTCTTATAGTTTTTTATTGAAATGCAGGACTATACTTATGCCACAACATGTTCATTTCACATGTTCCCTTCGTAGATTGTAAAACTTAGCATCTTTATTGAGAGAACTTTATCAGCATGATACTTCTGCTTAGGATTTGCTTCCAAAGCATGGCTATCATGCCCAAGTGTTAATTTGTTAGAACTCCATGCTTGAACGGATCATCATTTCCTGACATAAAAGCTTCACTCTCTGTATCCACCACAGAACCGTGCTCCCATATGACATCAAATGTTATGGAGGTAACTGGACAATTTGCTAGAGAAGATCCCCCTTTCGAAAGGGTAAACATGCTTAGATATAATCAATGCACATTGGCTTTTCATATTTGCTTCAATCAAATCACATTGGCTTTTGACATTCGCCACTGGGAGTGAGTGTCATAGTTTTCAGCAAAATCTATCTTCCAATTCAATGTGCAGAACAAACCACATGCAACAATAGAAGATGCATACTATGGATGTTTCGCAAGACTACCCATAGTGATATAGCTTTGCCCTGTTTAGAACAGAGCAGCCCCACTTTTACTTCACGTCATTCTAGAATGTACCCATGGCAAACAATAGACATTAAAAAACAGGTCCCTGATACTATTAATTCACCCTTCATCTACTTGAATAATGATAGTCATTTTTGATACCGAAGAAAAGAGACTGCTGATTTAGCAGACATTTAAATTAATGGAGTCAGTATACATACTTGAGTGACAAAACAGAGAATGCTGTTGGCTTAGATTGTTCAAGACAAAAAAAGGAATTCACTTAACTAAGTATTAACATATCATGGGAAGTTCAATCAGATGAAACCAACAGAAGAAGTATAATCTCAAAAGTTCAACAATTTAGCGAGAAACACAAAGAGCATACCTTGTGGATTAGGTTGTCTTTCTTGAGTATGTACAGCAAAATTGGTCCAAAAATGCGCGATTCCAAAAACCAGGCAAAAATTTTAACCAGCAAACCAGCCATACGAGGAGCTGTTAAACAAACGTGAATTCATTAGCACGTGCACATCAATCATCTAAGATAAATCTAGGGAAATTAAATCCCGAATTCAACCATAATCCCAACAGAAAACTATAAAGGGAGTCAAGAAAATCAGAGGAGGACACAAGGTTCCTTTTTGCTGGGCATCAATATTAAATCATTTCCCTACTGGAATTTAACAAAATTGGTTTCCAATTTGATTTGGACAAGTGTTTTAAATCCTTTTTCTTTTAACAATAATAGTGCAAGATACGACTGCCAAATGGAAAAAGAACTGCAATCTATAAACAATCAAAAGAAAGATTATTTAGCAATCATAGAAATTATCTACTAAAGGCATATTCTTTTCCGACGTACACAGTCCCTCATTACCCAAAACAGGAAGACAAAAATAGGGGTGAAATTCAAAAATGAAGTACACGATGACAACACTCATTAACTAAGAAATTTAAATGATAAAAGCGGAAAGGCCACCAAAAGCAAGTGAATTAATGGAGGCAAAATCAACTACTCTAAAATCAATAAAAAAACGTAAATGCGATGAATTGAATGCAATTGATGGATTTGTTAACAATAGCGGTGAATCAAATTCCGAAACCAAATGAATGAAACTGGAAAATTCGAACCTTTAACGTTAGCTCGGATGTAGACGTCGTCGCTGTGAGGGCCAAGGTCGACATCGGATGCGGGCTTGTAAACCAGTCCTTTGTCCTTGAAAATTCCCATTATGAGTTGTCAAGAATACAGGGTGATATATGTGTAGGCAAATGTATCTATATATAGAGAGTCTATAGACTGACTATAGAGAGGGATTGCAACAAGGCATGCGGACGATGGATCAGCCGATAGATACATATGTATATATTAATAAAAGGGAGGCGGAGAGCGCAAGGAAAGGTTGAAGAAATTAATTGAATGAGGCTAAAATCTGTAACTGTTTTGTGTAAATGAGACTGGTGAGAAAACTAGGGATTGTGGAGAGAGAGAGAGAGAGAGAGAGAG
>JABCMJ010025794.1:0-15658 GCA_014822125.1 Arbutus unedo | reverse complement strand
TTTTGAAGTCAAAATTCTGACAGAATTTTAAAATTTATTTGAATTTTGTCTTCAAAAAAAATCTAAAAAAATTAAAATATGATATTTCAAATGTGATGTAAATTATGTTAAAGTTTATTTTGTCAAAAAAAATCTCAAACTTGAAGTTTTAATAGTTTAATGTACGATGTTTGATTGATTTTAACAATAGGGAGGTAACTGCATAATAGTTTAAAACATAAGGGAGGTTATAGTAATTTCAGAAACATCAAGGGGAGTACTGTATTTGGTAAAAACCTCAGGGGAGGTCAATGTAATTTACCCATTTCGTTTTAACATTATCACTAAGTATAATGCTTTATTTTTATATTGCAGGTATTTGGAGGTTCCGTTACAAAAAAAAATGTGTAAATTTGATTTATAATCTGTGTCAAAGCGAGTTGCATAATCAAATTAATTCAAGGAGTGAATCCAAGTTAATTAAAGTTTTGAAATGGAATTTAATGGGTTATCATGTATGTATGTGTGTGTGTATTAATAACACGTAGCTTTGGAGAAGAGTGAATGGTCAACAATCTTATAGAGACTATGATTGATAGATGGGTATTAAAAATAAATAAAGAAAATAAAGAAAACTTGAGCCCTGGAGGTAGCCTTAGAAAGTCAAAGAAAATAAATACAGAATGGGGCCACACTTAATCTAGGCATGCCCTATAAATACAAACTAAAAGGGTTGTCTAAGGAGGGAAAAAAAAGGACGGAAATGACTTTTTGGGAGGCAGCATCCTGGAGGCCTCACGGCAGTATGCATACATTGCGGTAGAGAACAAGAGCAAGGGTCGTCAATTGAAAAGTGTTGTTGTACAAGCGTAATCATCAATAAGCATCATAATTTGAGAGACGGTTTATTGGGATTAAATCGTAATGGCCGGCTAAACTCCTCATCTAGGGAAAAGATGAAGCACCGATTCAAGTAATTTTAGGTGTGTTTATGTTAGGTTTTTTCTTATTCAGATCGATTGGTAAATTGAGAACATATTTTTATTGCGCGTGAATAAAATAGATTTACTCTTTTCGATTTATTGAGTATTTGTGTGTGCACTCTCAAATACATAATTAATCAATAGTTTTCTTTATTCGTGTTTGGATAACTGAGATATATTATACTCGTACGACAGATCGTGCCACTAGACAATCCGTGAAATAGACAGATTGTACTAGCGAGACGATTTGTGCTATGGGATAGTCCATGCCTGTTAACAATTCGATTATTTTCTTGACATGTGTGATTTGAATAGAAAGCCTAACATATACATCACCTAGTTACGCAGTCAGAGTGGATTCGAAACCCTAGATTTTCTCTCACTAGACTTTTTCTCATTAATTTTCATTCTATTTAATTATTTTGCTCTCTTTAGTTTAATTATTTTTTAATCCAAACAATCAAACCAAATGCTTTTTCAATCAAATTAATTTAAAAGTAACTGAATTAATTGTAACTTAGTCATCTTGTCTCCATGGATTGATACTCGGATTTAGCCATTATTCTTTGGAGTAATAGTTAATTCTAAGTTTTTATAAATATATTTTTAACTCAGTACTGCACGATCAAATTTTGGCGCCGTTGCCCGGGATTAAAGCATGGTGCATTATTTTAGTTGATTTTTATTTAGTTCTTAGTTTAAGTAATTTTTTTTTATTATCTATTATTATTATTTTTCATTTTTAATTACTCTTTTTGTATTAGCATTATTTTGTTTAGAAACAGGAATTGAGAGGTTGCAATGCACGAAGGCAAGAAATAAGTAGTACAATTGCAGTTTGCAAGTGCAATCAATTAGGTCTTTGCTTTTTCTGAGCATTGTGAGTTTCCTTACTTTTCTGTATTTTAGTTTTATATTTGAGTTAGGGTGATTTTACATTGTATGCTTGGCCATTGATCGTTAAAACCTGCACTTGTTAATTTTGACCTAGAAATTGAACAGACCTTTAGAGCTAGTCGAGTAGCCTCTTATAAATATTTGCCCATAACATCTATTCCAATGGCTGACGAACAAAAAGAGGCTGTTGCAGACCAATCCACAATTAGGGACCTTTTTCTCTTATTCTCATACACCTCACCCTTGTGTATAAGGTTGCCCACTACTGAGGCCACTCATTTTGAAATCAAGACCAGTTTATTTCAAACTCTCCCATCCTTCTATGGACTTGTCCATGAGGATCCTTACAAGCATTTAGATGACTTCTTAGAGATTTGCTCCATTGTTTTAAATTTTGCACTTCACTGATGATGCCCTAAGGTTGAAATTATTTCCTCTCTCACTTAAAGATAAAACCAAATATTGTTTTAACACTTTACCAGCAGGAAACATCACCACTTGGGCTCAATTACATCAAGAATGTTTAAAAAATACTTTACCATAGGCAAAATGAATCAGATTTGTCAAAGCCTCACTAATTTTAGTCAAAATGAGGGCAAACAATTTCACAAGGCATGGGAAAAACTTAATGAAATCATTAGGAGTTGTCCACACCATAAGGTCCCTCAATGGCAATTAGTCCAATGCTTTTATGATGGATTACGTGAGAGTCATAGACAGATGGTGAATGCCTCATGTGGAGGAACCTTCATGCTAAAAACTGAGGATGTTGGATAGGATTTGTTTGAACAGCTAGCTGGGAATTCTCAACACCACGTCTCATCCTCTCATACTGAGAGCACAAATTCCACATCTTTAAGGCAGAAAGACCTTTATGAAGTGGGCCAATCTAAGGGCCTATCCTCAAAAGTAGATGCCTTGAGCCGTAAGTTTGACGCTTTCCTATCTTTAGGTCAAGGTCCATCGTACTCTTCTACTCCGCCTACTATGGCGGAGGTTTGTCAATTGTGCTCTAGTCTAGGCCATTATGTGAATGAGTGCCACTTAGCAGCTCAATTTTCAGAGTTTGTTAAGGAGCAAGTGTTGAATGACCCGTCCTCAAACACCTATAACCTTGTCTGGAAGAACCATCCTAACTTTGCATGGCGACAACCAGGGCAAGGGCAACCTTTTACCCAAGCATCAAGGCCTTCGTATTCTAATACTTCCAATCATCAGGCTTAGATCCTCCTCTTGCACCACAACAATACCAACAACCTCTTGCTCGCCCTTCGTCCTCCCAAATTACACCATCTTTTAGGGAGCACATAATGCAAGCCTTGACTGAGCTAAAAGTCGATCCCTAACAAAGAAAAGCCGATTCACAACTGCTTCACTCTCACTCTCAATCCATTTCCAAGATAGAGACCCAATTAGGTCAATTAGCTAATGCTCTCAACCGTCGAGAGGAGGGGAGATTACCGAGTCAGCCAGTGGCTAACCCACAAGGGATGCACCACCTTCACACTTCACAAGTTCACGACCAAGCGAAGATAGTTGTCACCTTTAGAAATGGGAGGGAAGTAAAGACCCGACCTGAGGAGGTCAAAGCAAAAGAGAAAGGATCTCCATCTATCACTGAGGGGTCTAAAGTTGATAACAAATCAAAAGGGAAGGAGCCAACTCTCGAGCCCACGTCTGATCAAGGGCCATTTGAGGTCCCATCTTATATCCCCAAAGGCACCTTTTCCAACTTATCTTAATGCACCTTCGCCCTTTCGCAAAAAGGGAGTGTCTGTAGATAACATCGTGGAGGTGTTTAAGCAAGTCAAGATCAACCTCCCATTACTCGATGTTATCTAGTAGATTCCTTCGTATGCCAAGTTTCTCAAAGACCTGTGCACTCACAAACGAAAAGCTTGAGCTAAATTTCTTGAACCAATTCTCGTTGCTCAGCAAGCGAGCTCTATTCTTCAGTCAAACACTGCCCCCAAGCTTCCCGATCCGAGAGTGCCCACAATCTCTTGCATCATTGGAAATCATTATATAAGTAAGCCACTCTTAGATTTAGGGGTGAGCGTCAATCTTTTACCACACTCTGTGTACGAAGAGTTAGGGCTTGGTGAGCTAAAGCCCACATCAATTACTCTGCAGTTGGTGGATCGTTCTGTGAAAGCCCCACATAGCATGTTAGAAGATGTCCTCGTCAAGGTGAATAATTTCTACTTCCCCACTGATTTCATTGTCCTTGACACAAAATCGGTCCACCCTACAGCCCTTAAATCTCAAACGCCCGTCGTCTTAAGGCGTCCATTTTTAGCCACGGCCAATGCACATATTGCTATGAGAAGTGGGGTGATGGAGGTATCATTTGGCAATATGAAATTGAGTTTGAATATGTGTTCAGCCGGCCGACAATTTCAAAAGGAGGAAGACTGTTTTGCAGTCGATCTTGTTCATGAGTTGGTGGAAGAGGCATCGCCATACATTTTAGTCGAGGATCCTCTTGAGGCATGTCTTGCCCATTTCGATTTTGAGGAGTTTGAAATTGACCAATCCATTACTGTGGTCAATTCTTTGTTAGACCTTGCACCTTTGACGGACCAATCTAAGTGGCGACCTCCTTTTGAGCCATTGCCTTCATTGTTGAGCACTCCAACTCTTCCCTCTATAGAATCTCCCCCAAAACTTGAATTGAAGCCTCTCCTGATGACTCTCAAGTATATTTTTCTTGGCCCCGATGACACCCTTCCTGTGATCATTGCTTCTGACCTTTCTGCAAAGCATGAGGGTCAACTTTTTGATATGCTTAAAGAGCAAATGGGAGCGATAGTGTGGTTGGTGGCAGACCTTAAGGTTATTGATCCCTCCATTTGCATGCACCGCATCAATTGCGAAGAAAATGCAAAACATTCTAGAGAGATGCAAAGGAGGTTAAACCCTAACATGAAAGAGGTAGTTATGAATGAGGTGGTTAAATTGCAAGATGCGGGTATCATATACCCCATCTCTGATAGCAAGTGGGTGAGCCCTACACAAGTGGTGCCCAAGAAGTCAAGCATTACTGTGGTTGAGAATGAGAAGAGTGAGCTTGTGCCCACACACACGACGACTAGTTGGCGTGTATGCATTGATTATAGAAAGCTCAATTCTATGACTAAGAAGGATTATTTTCCACTCCCATTCATTGATCAAATCGTAGAGCGGTTGGCAGACCAAAGCTATTATTGTTTTCTGGATGGCTATTCCGGATACAACCAAATGGTCGTCGACTCAGCTGATTAAGAAAAAACAACATTCACCTGTCCCTATGGTACTTATGCTTATCGACGCATGCCTTTTGGCTTGTACAATGCACCCGCGACTTTTCAAAGGTGCATGATGGATATCTTCTATGACGTGGTGGAAAAGTTTCTAGAAGTCTTCACGGATGACTTCTCAATCTTTGAGAACTCCTTTGAGTCGTGTCTCTAAAATCTTACAAAGGTGCTTCAACATTGTAAGGAGACTAATTTGGTCCCTAGTTGGAAAAAGAGCCACTTCATGGTTAAGGAGGGGATTGTTTTGGGACACATCGTGTCCAAGAGGGGGATTGAAGTCGACAAGGCAAAAGTTGACTTAATTTCTAGACTTCCTCCACCCTCGACAGTCAAGCAAATCCGATCATTCTTAGGACATGCAGGGTTTTATAGGTGTTTCATCAAAGACTTCTCTAAAATTGCCAAACCCTTATATGATCTCTTGGCGAAGGACGCCATTTTCTTCTTTAATGAGGGTTGTAAGGGAGCTTTTGAGAAGCTCTGAGAGGCGTTATCCACTGCACCCATCATGCAATCTCCTGACTGGTCATTGCCCTTTGAAATCATTGTGATGCATCCGACAATGCAGTCGGTACTGTTTTGGGCCAATGGATTGACAAGGTTCCTCACGCTATCTATTACGCTAGTAAGACCTTCTCTAGTGCGCAACTAAATTATACTACTACAGAGAAGGAATTATTTGTTGTGGTTTTCTCCGTTGACAAGTTTCAGTCATATCTCCAGGGTCAAAGGTCATACTATTCATGACCATGTTGCTTTGCGGTATTTGCTTTCTAAAAAGGAAACCAAACATAGGTTAATTAGGTGGATCTTGCTGCTTCAAGAGTTTGATGTTGAAATTCAGGACAATCAAGGTTCTGAAAATTCAGTAGCAGACCACCTATCAAGGATCTTAGTAAACGCATTGTCTAAGACCTTATCCCTTAAGGACTCATTCCCCGATGAGCACCTCTTTGAGGTGTCACAAGTGCGACTCCCATGGTATGTCCACATTGTAAATTACCTAGCTACAGACAGTCTTCCCTCTCACTAGTCCAAGCAAGATAAGGACCGTTTCTTTGCCTAGGTTAGGCACTTTTTTTGGGAGGATCCAAAACTATTTAAGTTGTGTTCAGACCAAGTGATTAGGAGGTGTGTCCCCAAGACTGAGCACCTTAGCATTCTCACCTTCTGTCATTCTCTTGAGTGTAGAGGCCATTTTAGTGGAAAGAAGACTACGGCGAATGTCTTACAGAACTGTTTTTACTGGCCCACTCTTTTTAAGGATGCCCATGAGTTTTGCAAGGCATGCCTTATGTGCCAGAAAATTGGCAATATGTCATGCCGTGATATGATGTCATTGTCCCCAATCCTTATTGTGGAGTCATTTGATGTTTAGGGGATAAATTTCATGGGACCGTTTCCGTGTTCATATGGGAACGAGTATATCCTTGTGGCAATGGACTATGTGTCCAAATGGGTGGAAGCGATAGCCACCAAAACGAACAACCACAAGGTTGTGGTCAAATTCCTTCAAAGTAACATCTTTACCCATTTTGGCTACCCGTGAGCAATAATTAGTGATGAGGGCACCCATTTCCTCAACAAAAACTTTGCAACCCTAGTCCGTAAGTACTCTATCACTCATAAGGTGGCGACACCTTATCATCCTCAGACTATTGGATAGGTTAAAGTGTCAAATAAGGAGATCAAAAGTATACTTGAGAAGATTGTGAGGCCCGATTGCAAAGATTGGTCTTTAAGGCTAGATGATACCTTGTGGGCCTACTGCACTGCTTTTAAGACTCCTATTGGCATGTTTCCTTACTGGTTGGTGTTTGGTAAGGCTTGCCATTTACCCGTCGAGCTGGAGCATCGAGCCATGTGGGCCATTAAGAAGTTCAACTTTGATATGACCACTGTCGGATTAAATCAAAAGCTCCAACTCGCTGAATTGGAAGAGTTGCGTAATGAGGCATATGAGAGTGGCCGCATATATGAGGATAGAACTAAAGCGTTTCATGATAAGCACATTGTTCGAAAGTCCTTTGAAATTGATCAAAAAGTGCGGCTCTTTAATTCTAGACTAAAGCTCTTTCCAAGTAAGTTGAGGTCATGATGGGATGGTCCATATGTTATTACTTGTGTTTTCCTAATGGAACGGTACAGATTAGGGATCCACATATGGGTAATGTTTTCAAGGTCAACGGCCAAAGGTTTAAACCTTAAGTGGAAGGAATTTGTGAAGGAGTGGTAAATGGTGCCAGAGTGGTAGATGGTGCCACTGTGGAGTCCGTTACTTTGATGGACCCTGTATATTTGGATTAAGCGCTTAAGGGAGTATAGGAGACTATAAATCTATGGAGTTTGAGATACCTTCAGTGATAGTTTATTATTTTCTTTTACTTTGTTTTTTATTGTTTCCTATATTTTGTGTCTTACTGACTAACACTTGCAGGTTGTCTTGTTCAAATTGGGGGTCTCCGTCCCCCACCTTATGTTATCCTGTGTATTTCGCCATCTGTGGTGCTATATTTCCTCCCTTTTACTTTTTTAGTTATTTTTTTTAGTGTTTATATTTTCAATGCGGACATTGAACGGTTTAAGTTGGGAGGTAGGATCCCTCTGATTTTTTTTTTATTCAGTTAGAGTCAGAAAAATTTTAAAATTTTTAAAAAATTCAAAAATAAAAATTCAAAAAATATTGGGATTCTTTATACATTAGACTTAAGGCTTGTGAGACTGCTCTAGATTGATTGAGTTGAGATGTGATAGTATTGTTAGATATTATTGTGGCATTGTAGTTTTTTTTGCTAATCTAACATAAGAATTTTGTCTTGGCACTTACTCGTAGCATTTCTTGCACTTCACGTTTAGTTGGGCTTTGGTCGCTTATGAGTTGCAATTAAATTGTTCTTGATGGCTAGATTAGTGGAGACTTGTGCCCATGTGAGCTTCAAGCCTTACTTTCTTGGAGTGGTGTCACATAAACTCTTGTTTGTTATGAAAAGAATAATTTCATTATCAATCTCATTATTTTTGTTGTCAAGTGTTGGGACTTAATGCAATACTTATTACTTTTCTCTTGGGTTGTGAACATGCATGGTTGCGTCGCCGTAGGATAGGATCATAGGCTATTTTTAATAATTTGAGCCAATTCATTTCTTTCTTTCATAAACTTATCCTTTGATAGCCCATTTGTGCCTCTCATGAGATACCTTTTTTCATGTTAAGCTCCACCTTCCATATTGTGTCTTGAGAGTGGATAACTAATCATGTGAATGAAAATTGTCAAAAAGAAAAAAAAATATGGTGAAAAGGGTGTGAGAAGAAGACGTTTTATGGTGATTTCTCTTTGATTGTGAAGAAAAAGAAAAAAAATAGAGGAGTTGAATGAAAAAAATAAGAAAATAAAATTGTATGAAAGCGAGGACACCAAATTGTTCATGAAAGAAGAGTCGAGCGTATCAGTGGATGTGTTGAAAAATACGAAAGAGAGATTTGGCAAAAAATTGAAAAATATAAAAAAATTGGGCACACATTGATAAAATTTACTCTGTTTGAGTTGACTATAGCCTATTCTTGGGCACTTACTATGTTTGACCCTAGCCTTGATATACATTCCATTACCCAACGTTATAACTGAAATTGAAGTCCTATTTGATCTTAAGGGCGATAGGATTGTGGATTGATGGATAGAGAGAGTTCTCCATACTTGGCATTTCTTTCATGAGATCATGTGTCCAAATTATATAGCAATAGTCTTTTTGTGTCATTGTTTGCGGATTATTTTGCTTCAATTTACATAACTTCTAACGCACACATTAGAGTACATAATATGCACCTTGTTTCGAGTGAATTCTTTTGTTGAGTAAATGACCCGGTGAGATTTGAAATCGAGACTCGGTCTTGAGAGAGCTTTTAGTTGTTTTTCATTTGTGACCGAGGCCCTTATTCACACACATTGAGTTGAGGTGCCATGACTTATTTTTATATTTGATAGCATTTAGAACTGCGTATGATTGTTGTGTTGTTACAATGCTTCATATTCTTTGCTTGAGATGTCGATGAGTAGGATTGTAAGTCCTCAGGTTTTATGTGGGAATGTTTCTCTTGTGTTTTGTGGGTTATTACTGCAAAAAACTCTCACGAGACTTCACTCGTCCTACTGAGGCCGCCTGGGGGTTTAAAAGATTTATATTTTCAATTAATTTTTTTTTCTTTTGTTTTGCTAGCTAGGGACTAGCAAAATGTAAGTTGGGAGGTGTGATAGACGCGTAAATGTTTACATTCGCACCTCCTAATTTATTTTTGATAAGTCCTTTATAATATTTTACTTGGAGTGTAATATTTTATTTTTATGTTGTAAGTATTTAGAGGTTTTTTTTACAAAATACGTTCGTAAAATCGAATTATATACAGTGACGGAGCAAATTTCATTACCAATCAGTAAATTATGAGCCAATTAATAGCAATTTACATAGTATTTTAATTATGTACTGTCATAAGCTTGAAGAGGTGGATTGGCAGTACATGTCTTTAAATTTGTGTTGGGGGGCCCAAAAAGAATTAGGTTTACACGGCAAACAAAAGAAAGGATAAAAAAAAGGAAAGGAGGCCACACAATGGGAGAAGGGGGTCACACAGCAAACGAAAGAGGAGGAAAAAAATAGGAGGATGCTACACAATAGTGCAGGGAAACCGACGGCAATAAGATAAAAATGGAGGAGGCAGCGGCAACCAACTAACAAAAACAAATAGCAGATTTCGAAGAGTTTCAATGCTGTGATTTTACCAATAACATCAAAGAGCATGGAATTAATATATGAGTGCCGCGATTTCTTTTTTAATGGCTGGTTAAATTCTATTCTAGGGCGTAGGTGAAATTTATATTCCAAGTAACAAAATTTTTATTACTTTTGTTGGATTTACTATTCGGATTGGATTCTATGAACTAGATGATTTCAATTCATAATATTTTTTTTCATGTTATTGTGTGTTTGATTTCATATTTTCAAATACGTTTCATACAAGGCTTTCATTGATTTGTGGTGATTAACTATGATAAATTATACTATCGTAAGACACGTCGTGCTATTAGATGGTTTGTGCCATTGAGACGGATTGTACTTGTAAGACAACGCGTACTAGGCAGAGATAATTTATGCCTCTTGATGATACACAAATATATTTAGGAGATATTGTAAGGACCCGTGAATCCTAATGGTATCTAGTGAATCCGAATTAAAAATCCTTCAATTGAAATAAATCTAGGTTACAAAGGATTAAGTGGAACCGAAACCCTAGACTTTTTTTCCCATAAATTTTATATAATTTTCAATTGTCTTTAATTTTACTTTAGTTATTATAATTTTAGAAAATCAAATCAAAATCTCTTTTTCTCCAATTAATTTAGAAATTGACTAAAATAATTACAACTTAACTTTTTAATCCCTAAGGACGATACTCGTAGTACTTGCTATTATTCGAAAGAGTAGTAGTAATTATTACATTTTATTAATTATTTCTTATACGGAAATGACACGATTAATCCAACATCTTCTATAATATTCTGGACCTTTTAAAAAAACTCTTCAGGCTTGATTAGGACATTCCAGACCTTTTTGGACTCTTCGTGAGCATCTTAAAATCTTTTCCAAGCTTCTATCAACTTTTATGAGCTTCCAATGTTACAAAAGTTGGTGGTCCATGACATTAGGCTCTTATAGCTAGCTTTTCTATTTTTGTTTGTGAACACTTTAGTTACGTAGTTCGAAGTGCCCTACAAACGCCAGCTAGCTAGGGTTTTTGCTTTGACTTTATTTTGTACATAGACCAATTCTTTTGAACATTTAATCGTTCATTACTTACTTTTTTATCTTTCTTCAAGCTATTAGAATATTGGTTTTGTCTTTTCTTTGAAGAAATCTTAAACTAAGACGCGCGATAATGTTGCGTTGCTTCACACCCCATTTGCAGGTTTTTTGTCACATCCTTGACTTTGAAACATAAATAATCATACACATAACATAAACAAAATGTTTACAACTCACTATAATTTCCCAAAAATCCATTCATTAACCCAAAATCTAGTACATTTGAAATAAATTACAGAAGGTAATCGTTTCGACTAATGATCACTATCTCCAAATTCAAAAAGGGAATTAAATGTATTACATCATTTTTAATCAAAATAAACATACTACGAGTTAAAATACATCTTTCAAAAATAAATTGTAAAGATGTTAAATAACTCCGGTCAATGCACCTTTCAAAACATGCATCATCGCATGCATTCCAAACATGTCATGCTAAGCCTCCAGAACAGTACCTAAAAAGGAGAAAGAGTTGAGCTACGTAGCCTCCTTTTCGTTACCAATAAACTTTGCAATTTATCCACTAATTTCGTCTCTTATCAATCACATTATGTCACACCTAGTGCTTCACCCGACGATGGCTAGTCTATATGTGTCATACTTCTCATCCCTAGCATCTCAACCAATGGTGGCTAGTCAAGATATGTCATCTCCTAGCACTTCTCCCGAAGGAGTCTAGTAACCGATTTCATTCCTAGCACTTCTCCCTACGGAGGCTAGGCCATAACCCTCATCGTTCCAATGCTCGGGTATATTGCAATTTTATATCTATTTCTTTTCATTCATGTCTGTCACAACTATCCAATTAACACCCATTATTCACAAATACATATATAAAAGACATAACCTCACACATCGCACCATGATTCGTATTCAAACTCACCAACACTATATCCAAAATATGATTTAACTACACATATGGTTAAACCCGACCTTAGGATAGAAAGACAATCCATACGAAGAAGGGAGCATGATAGGTTCGGTGCTAAAAACAAATAGTTGAGCAACAAATCCAAGGAAAACTCACAACATGGACAAGAATGACCAAAGCTCCTAACAACCAACCAAAATCATAAAATATGGGCCAAAACAAGTTGTACACCCATGAATAGAAGTGAAAACATCCTTACCTCAAGGGTTGGTTTCAAGGTTTGAGTTTCAAGAACCGTAGCTCCATTGGAGAATAAGAAGCCCCAAACAATTCTCCTCCAAGTGAAATGGTGCATCCAAACTTGAGATATCAATGCATCTTGATGGATTTGTGGTAGATCTTCAAGGAATTTGAAAGATCTAAACGCTTGACCAATGTTTGAAGTTGGAGGGCGGGTGAGGAAGAAAATCTCTAGGGAGAGAAAAATGAGAAAGACATTTGAGGATTTTGACTTATGCCCCAAAGAAAATATCTTACTACTCTTCAATATTCGCGCGTCCCCAGCCTGATCAGTCACAGGGTATCCCTAACCGGTCAAGGCTGACCACTATCTCAAAGGGGAGCTCCAATGCCTGTCTAGTCTGCTTGACTGAATGTTTGGGTCTTGACCGAGTGCCTAACCGATCACGGTATACTCCTGACCAATCAGGATTGACTGCTGTCTAAAAAACACCAAAATTCCCAACTGCTTGTTTTAGGCCTGACCGGATGCTCCATGCCCTGACCAGTCAACCCCCACCCTTCCCTCATGTCCCACTTTACCATCAACCTTCTCATCCATCAATACTAATAACTCAATAACGTTTCATACATTAAAATAAAAATAAAACTTTTTAGAGTCCTTACATCCTCCCCTCGTTAAAAGAATTTCGTCCACGAAATTAAGTAGACGTGATGATTTCAAAACATCTCAACAATGCCATCTCGCATGCAATAATTTTGACTCAACAAGTCAATAATATTAGGTAAATATACACTAATCAGGACTCGTGTATAAACAATGCTCAACAAGTATCCAAACCACGTGACTTCGCAAGTCCAGAATATCTATGCAAAATGCATTAATATAACTCATGCACCAAGAATGTCTGACTAGTACATAAGCAAAAATGACTTCACAAGTTCACCATATCTAATCAAAACTCATTAACATCACTCAATGAGTGAATAATGTCCAACTAGCATATAAATAAGATGACTCCTCAAGTCCAAATTTATCAAGTTGAAAAAGAAGAACGTACAACAATTTAAACCACAAACAAGTACGAGTATTTCTCCCTAACTTCGTTCTCCCGTTTCTACATCGACTCCTCCTTGTCTTTGCCTTGGTTGCTCCACAACATACAAACCAATGGTATCGTCTTGCCTCTCAACACTTGCTCAGAGAATCAAGAATACATATCTGCTCCTCTCCATAGGATGCATTGGCTTCTAACTCAAGTTCATACAATTTTAATACATGCGGAGGATCTGATCCATGCTTTCTCAACATTGGCATGTGAAACGTGTCATGCACACTCGATAATCGTGGTGGTAATGCCAAACAGTAAACTACCTCTCCAATCTGTTCAATATTAAATGGCCCAATATAACGTAGTGAAAGCTTACCCTTCTGCCCAAAACGCGACAAATCCCTTCATGGTGACACCTTAAAAAACACATGGTCTCTTACCTCGAATGATAGCAGGTGACGACAGTGATCGGCATAACTCTTCTGTCGTCTTTATGTGGTTAGCAATCTTTGGCGAATCATCTTGACTTATTCGGTCGTTTTCTCTTGAGCGGCTAAAAGTTGTTGGCAAATTGCCCTCATACTCTCGGTAGTCTTCCAATCAAATTCGGCCCGAAAAAATTTGTCTCTCCCAACGTGGTCCAACACACGGGCGATCTACATGACTTATCATACAAAGCCTCAAACGGCGCAATCTACGTTATACTTGCCCCTTAATTTCTGAAAGCTTTGCTATTACCAAATCCATCTTGAACTTGGAAATCATTGTGTATTCAATCATTGTGACACTTCTCCCTTCTCGAGAGTGTACGTTCGAAGATCATTTCATTTCAAACTCTCTCGAACGATAAATCTTCATTGTAACCTACCTTATAGCAACAACAAAAAAATTTAGTCACTTTCTATACCATAATTGCCTATAGTCTTTGACAGGTAGCTAGACTTAGATACTTGGATTGAAACATATTTATCTAACGTAGTTTCGGAACAAATATCTATATTAGTTTTCACCACCTAAATTTAGATTTACTCGAAACTATTGGCACATATGAGTTCACTTTTAACATAAGAGACCACCTTTGAAATTCTGTACAAATATTTTCTGTTATCGATCATTGAACTTCAAATCATCACAGTCAATGTGATGTTACCCTTTTTGGAAGAAAAATTCTCCTTTTAACCCTGAATAAACTCAATCATATCCATCTAAACTCCTTGTATCTCAAACCAAATTTAAAATTCAGAGAAGAATCTTTCCTTATATTTTCTTTATGAAAGGTTTGCTCATTTCACAGAAATTATCTTAAGCTTGGACCTTACTTTCGGTGAACAAATTAAAATAAATTTTATCCTCGAGTTAAATTTTTTTTTCTCAAAAACAACACAATCAAATTTTCTACTTGAAAAAATATTTGGACAGTGCAATTTTTAAAAGTGCGGGTTCAAGTTGTTTTCGGCTAATCTTAGAAATCTAACTGCAAAAGCTACACATCTTAACCCAGAGCTATGAAAATTTTAAAAACACAAAAGAAATTATTATTTTCTTTTTAAGTTGGTGTATTTTTTCTCACTGTTGTAAATTGTTTTATGTCAATTTTTTAAGACAAATAAAGAAGTAAAAAGTTAGACCAAATTAAAAAGGTAACAAAATTTAAAACAAACTTTTTAGAAAAGACAGTGCACTTTTGTCTAGAAAAATAGAAGTTCCTCTTTTAGAGAAGTTCTTTTAACTCGCGCTTGAAATTTATTAGAATTTTAAATTTGTCTTGCCAAAATAATAATAAAAATAAATAAAAATGCACGAGAGATACTAAATAAGTTACAGAGTCTTTTTAGCTATTGAAAAGGTCATGTTGTTTTCGTTTATTTAAGTGAGATAATCGAAAACTACAAAATTAGGCTATCAAAACCACAAATTTTTTTATGGAATAAAAACAGCTATCAAAACTTTTATTCTTTTATGGTTAGTTTATATTAGTAGTTGAAGAAAAAACAAAGATTTGTAAATACTATCGGAGTAGAGATTATTGAATTTATTTAATTTATCACTACTTACTTTGGATTTATTCTTCCGGGTATTGATTTTTTATACTCAAAAGTAAAGGATTTAGGTCTAACTTACAATATAAAAAAAATTTGAAAGTTGTTTTAAAACTGAAGAAGGTTTATTTTATCATAATATAAGGAAAGTCTGTGTAATTGTCAAAAATTTTAAGCAAAGCCCGCATAATTTTTTAGCGCACAATTTTATGTAAGATTGTGAGAGAAAAGACTCCCAACAGTCACTCGATTGTTTGGCTCGTTAAAAATTCATTTATTGTAGAATTACACAAATATACTTTGAAATCTGAAACTGTATGCAAAGCAAGAAGTTGGCTCTGATACCACATGTTAGATAATTTAAAGCATGAGCCACAGCGGAAGACTGAATTAATTGTTACCTTCTGCCATTGCTAAATCAAGATCCACAGACTCACGGAATC
>JABCMJ010025766.1:0-14949 GCA_014822125.1 Arbutus unedo | reverse complement strand
TTAAGCGTAGTCTTTATCTATTATTGTAGTAGTGTGGGACCATTGGGTAATGAAAGGATAGCCATGGGACTTGAAGTTAGCATGTTTGCAATTTAGAGGGGGTAAGTGTAATATATGGAGTAAGATTATGTTTATATCATATACACTTTTTCAAATAAAAACCCACCCAACGTATACCTTTCTCTACTATATGCCCTCTCTCTCAAACCCTCCACAAAGATTTCTTACTCCAAGTTTTGATTCCTTCGAGAACTCTTCGTAACCCATTGATCTTTGAAGCTATTTGGCGTGTATTTGCTTGGAAGAGTTTTGTTTCAAGAGTTTTTAATATTTTGATCTAGGGCTTGCTATTGGAGCTTGGATCTTGCACTTTGAAGCTAAAGGTAGGGATTTCTCACATTTTTGTGTGTTTATGACTTGTTGTGAACCACATTTCATGCCTTGATCATCATTTGGAAAATTTGATTTCAAATTCCAAATCTGCAGATTTCCTTCGTACTGTTGTTCATCCCCGACTATCTAGATGGCCTATCTATGCCCGTCTGGACAAGCCTGTTTGCTGCATCTCTTATATTTTAAAATTTTACATCTTATTAGGATGGCCTATCTATGCCTGTCCAGACAAGCCTGTTTGCTGCATCTCTTGTATTCCAAAATTTTACATGTTATCCGGATGACCTATCTATGCCCGTCCGGACAAGCATGTTTGTTGTATCTCTTGTTATTCTGAAATTTAACATCTTATCTGGATGGCCTTCTTTGACCCATCCGGATAACTTAGCTCTCTGTATTTGATTCTATGCTGAGATTTTGTATCTCATCCAATGACTTGTCTTGACCCATCCGGATGACCTTGCTTGTCGCTTTTGCCTTTGCTTCTGGGAATTTTACCCCATCCGGATGGCTTGTTCATGCTCCATCCGGATGACTTGGGATGTTTGATGAGATTTCTTCTATACTTTAATTCTTAGGCTTTCATCATGATTATAGGATCAAATGAACTTATTGGAACAATAAAATGGATGGATATTGAATCTAAATACTTAACGAACGTTGACACATGACCTATAGGCGAACGTTACTAGCTTCCTTCGGGAATGTGCTAGGGGGTAATACAACATTACTAACTTCCATCGGGAGTGTGCTAGGAGATGATCATACGTTACTAGTTTCTTTTAGGAGTGTGTTAGGAGATGATCTCACCTTACTAGCATCCTTCAGGTGTGTGATAGGAGATGACATGATATATCACTTGTGTCATTTGGGAGTGTGCTAGGAGGTACGATGGACCACTCGATTTCCGACATAACACGAGATAACGAGCGCTAGAATAGAAAGATGGCTTACTTAGATAACGAGTTGGATTTGTTTAATTGATTAATATGTTATTCTTGAATATCTATATGATTTAGTTATGGAATTTTCTCTTTATTCTTGATATTCACGTTTTATGTCACCTCATTCATATTCATCAATATTGTGTAGACTTTTCTACTAGGCATTGTAGCTCAACTCTTCCATCTTTTCAAGTAAAGATCCAGAGCGCTAGCATGGATTGCTTAACTTGCTAGAGTGATGCATTCATTTTTGGGAGCTCATACGAAAAATTTACTTGCATCTTTATAAAATATTATTTTTGGAAAGATGTGTTGTAACTTCTATTGTCTATTCTTTTGATCCAAAAAGAAAAATATTTAAACTCCTACTATGATCTTGATGTATATTGAGCCGGATATTGCTCTTTTTTGTGTAACCTTTTAAATTTGAATTTATCAACATATTATGAATGAATGTTTTGGGTTTATTTACGGAGTTTGTGAGGTTTTTATTAATATTTTATATTATTTTATTTTATTTAAAATTAAGGGTGTGACATCTGTCATCAATGAAAACCCATCTCCAAACGCATACAAATATTAATCCCTTATATTAACCATCCATGCCAATATATATGCATGGATGGTTCCACCAGAGTCTCCTACTAGGAAGATGGATTCAAGTCAAAATAATTTAGGATCCAGTTGTTTGCGCCATAACACAGCAATAAATAATTAATACATAATTAACAAATCATGTCATTACGTATTTTTCCGAAAGATGCAATAAGATATAAACTCTAATTATATCAATAAAAAATGAGTGAAAAATCAATCCCACGGTCCTCGATCTTAGCTTTGCTAAATAAATATTCACTTGGTCAAAAGTTTTTAATCACAGTATCCAAGGAAAAAAAATTTCCGTAGCTTTATGAAAACCAGATATCAAAAAGTAGTATACATTTTCATAGCCCAACAAACTTTATAAAAAAAAAATGAAATTTAATTCAAAAGATAACAGTAGCCAAAAACCATTGAAAAACTCTTTGGTTTTAATAAGTCAAAAAGCCACGTGGAAAATAAAATAAAGTCCACATAAAAACTCATTGGGTAGTAGACTTGAGAGCCCAATAGTGATCTTAACAAGTCTAATGATGTGATGCCACTTGACATCAGCGCATTCACCAACCGACAAATGATGACAACGACAAGCTAAGAGGATATGCAGTATCTGATTCATACTCTCACTATTGCATTTTTTTTAAATAAAAAAATCCATAAAGATTTGTAATCGAAACACAACGATCGAAACACGTAGGCGTTCATGCGAGAGTGAGCCGTAATGGCTCTGATACCGATGTTAACTTTTGATCGAAAGCATGAAAATCACACAAGACTTACATAATGTAGCGTAGCGGAATACTTCGAGCTTTCCAAGGTAGATGAACCGAGGCCCGCTCTACAAGCACAAACTGAACCTACGAATAAGAACCCGAACACTGTCTTCTATCCTCATCTCGTAGAGAAGACTAACTACTAGAGCCCACTCTTTGATATCCACACCGCAAATCCTAGGGTTCATAGATGAAAACCGTAGAGAGAAAAAATATTGCTAGGAGAATTTGTTTGGGGAGAAGGAGAGAACTATAACTCTAATTATTTCTTATTTTCTTTACCAATATCTGTAGGACTATATTTATAGATAAAGTCCTAGAGTTTAAACTCACTTTAAACTCCTAATAGATAGAGATAGGATATAAAAGTCTATTTCATATCATCCTTCTAACCAACCCAATCACTTAATCTATGTGTACGACCTGTGTGGGTTGGGTCTGTTCGAACCAATTTAAAACTAACACCTTCCCCCCTTTAAATACAGGTTCAGGTCCTCCTTTTGGATCATGGACTTGAAATTGTTGCTGAAATTCTCATAGAAAGCCTATCGCAAGTGGAGAGGTGTTCTGATGAGGGATGAGCTCTTATGTCATTAGATCTTCAGGTTTTCTTCAAATTGTGGGACAAAGTGATGTAGGATTTATGTCTTAGTGTTTGGCATGCATTTGAAGAGCATCACTTTTGGTCCTTTCAGGTTTTTATAAACGGCCTACATCATTTTACCTTTGTAATTTCAGACAGTTGAAACTTTCATCAATGTAAACAAAAAAGTTGTGGTTATGGTGTTGATCTAAATATTGAAATAATGAGTAGAAATCCATAACCAAATAAGTTGATTGCACTTGGCGGCTCCACCCAAACACAATCACATGATTAACTTGATTTGGATAGATCTGAACCTAAACTTCATTTGAACTAGTTCGCACCAAAATAACTTACTTGAATTATAGCTCAAATGAGAGTCCATCATGTGTATAAAGTTCTGATGTTTTAATTGTTGAAACAATAATTTGATGTATTGAAAGTTTCTTTTATCTACGAAAGAGTAAGTCAATAATTTTGTCAAAAACAGATGACAGGTATAGATAAACATTATTTTTCATATATAGCTTGCGAAACTTAAGTTTTTGATAGATGTTCTTTGAGTCACCACTGATTGCAGTGTGCACGATGTCTTGCACACATCACCATGCATGGCAGTTATTTTTTGAAATCTAAGCATACTATCCTGTTAATAACTTAATTGTCATTTTCTGTTTGTGCAAGTTTACAATCTTCCTAAAACTGAATATGTACATTGGGCACGTACTCATCACCAAAACAATTGCGTCATAGCGGGTCCCTCTGGCATCTAACCCTTACGAGGTGTAACTAGCTTCGAACAATTCAAGGCTCAATTCATTTCCAAACCAAACTACTTGCACAGATTTGACTTCCTGCTTGGACATCCTACCATATAGTGCACGGTTGTTGTGAGAAGAAAGAAAGCTAAATTACAGAGTGTTCAATTGGATGCTTGTGGGGTTCAATCGGTCAAATCAAGGCTCGGTTGGCTTCACTAGGGCTGATGTGATAGCCCTAAGCCATTCACTTTGAAGACGGGCTAACAACCTCAAAACTTGTAAAGTTCGGAGAATATGCGAGAAAGACTGGAAAATAAAGAGAAACTCGAGGGTGAAAAAAAGGAAAAGATTTTTGGGAAAGAGCTGAAAACGACAACATTTCTCGTGCCTAATGCCTAAGCGGCCCCTCTGTCTGCTATTTTAGACTATACTCCTCGAGCTTGACTTGAGGCTATCTTCAAAACTTTTCCTTAAAAGATACTAGAATGCAATTTCTATGGATAGGTGGTTTGGTAAGCATATGAGAGAAAGGCACCTTAACCCTCGATTCTAGGGACATAAAGTAGCTCCTATCATCATAAAGAGAAAAAGAGAACCATCTCTTTCGAAAGTTCCTTTGCCCCAGCCAAGCAGGCTGAATAAAGGTGGTCTCAATCTCGCTTGGTGGTGCCCCTCTCGAGCTTAATAACACCATGTTTATTGGTAAGTAATCTGTCTTGTCTTCTAGTTCAGCATTGCAAGAAAGGGAAGACTCACTCTAATGGCACACTTGAGCGGTACAAAGTCCATCTAGTAGCTAGAGGTTTCACCCAGGGGTATGTCATTGAGTATTTGGATACGTTTGCTCCTGTGGCAAAACTCATAATCTTGCCCCAGAACTTTGCATGCTTTGCTGTCGCTGCTATCTGTCTTAATATGGTAAGAGGTTACAGTAGAAACTTGACCTGTTGTTTGCCTTAATTCTTCCTCAAAGTGATCCATCATTTTTGGTGATAGGTACGTGGGAAAAGGCATCTAGTTCCATCTTTCTTTCGTTAGTTAACCCATCTTTTTCTAAAAGAGATTATAGTAATTTTAGTTTTACACTACTTAGAATGGCTCTCTCATATTGAAAAATTTTGTCTAATGACATTTGATAATAGAATCCATTGACAGCGGCATAAATGATTGTAATTTCTTTTTCTATTGGAAGTGGTGCATATTGTGACATAAATGACTATAATTTGTTTTTCCATTCTTTAAACCAGTAGCTTCTTGAGCGGATTCCCACATTAGCCCCAAGACGTTGGTCTGAAACTAGAAAAGTAAATGGTTGAGTGAGAAGACGTCCTGAAAGACGAACTTAACTTAGGGCACCTGACAAAAAGCAAAAAGCTTATCCCAACTACTTGACTTCAGTTCCAGTACTAAAAGACGTAACTTTAAGAGTTTCTCTGATAAAATAGCAAAGCGTAATAGAGTGTTCAAATACTCGTCTTACCTGGAATGATTGAACAAATGAGAGATTGCAAAGATCTGGATCAGAGGAAGATTGAAGCAAAAGAGTCCATGCTTTTGCGTAGAGAGAGGAACTTTGTGACTTTATCTCTCTAAAAACAAGACATTTATAGCTTGGCATAATTTTTGGAAAGGTGCGTGCTAGAAACGAATCGGTTCGACTACACCATTGGGTGATTAACGCTTGGCATGATCAGGAGGCGAGACAGTTCATGTGAGATATCGCTTCAATCACCAAGCGGTTTCCTCAACAAGTGTGACGAGATACGATCAATCATAAGCAGTCACGTGTACCACAACTGGTTCAGGGCTCGATACTGATTGTCAGGCTTTGATTGACACGTCTTCAACTCTTCGCATCTGACTGTGTCGAGCATTGTACTAGGCTAGATATGTACAAGTATTGGTCTTTGGCCCAAATGCATCCTCGGTCCATCCTGGCTACGGATGGGCTGGATCGAGCCCAATCCAAGACAATTGATATTGGACTGTGAAGTTCGGTAAGCCCATTTGGCATGCCTCAAGTCTTGTCGGGTGCACAACCTTAGACTGGGCCCAGTCTCCTCATGTAGCCAACGCACATAAGGGTTCATGTGGTGATTCTCCCAAGTGACATTGCCAGATCATGCTGTCGTGGGCTCGATGCTAGGCACAGCCCGATCATGGCGTATCCTCCATATTGCAAGCAATTTCCTTGTAAGATGTGAGGACGTTACAATTGCTAGAAATATGAGATTAGCGCCTGATCCACATAGACGTGGGAAACGTGACGGAAGCGCTGTGATTGCGGTCCTCAACGCGACGTTTTTGGTTCTATAATTTTGTCAAGAGGTACTCCATCGTAGGTACGCACAAAAAAAACATTCTAGCTCTTAGTTGGTTTTACTCTCCCTCTATAAACAAATTAATCTAAGCATCGAAGTGCTTGTTAGAGTCCCAATGTCTGTTGCATTAACTTAGAGTTTCTTGTGTTGCAGCAAGGCGAAAGAAGAGCAAATATGATGTGCGTATAAACACGATTTAATAATTTTTGTAGTTATATAGAATTGTTTTTCACAACTATAGTTATTGGATTGAGTAGTTTTTTAAGGAGCAATTTTTGAAAGCAGTTTTTTGGATCAGTTTTTTTCTAATAACTTTTTTGGAGCAATTTTTTTTACGTAAATATCTCTATAATTATTAAGATAAAAAAAAGGTTTCTAAGTATGAACCAGCATCAAAACAAATCTACACCAAAAAAGATGTTTTCTTTTATAATAGTACATATAGCAAAACCATCAGAACCACTGATGCTCTATGCTTTGTATGCTTTTTTTTTCAACTTTAGTCCTCAAAATACGCACATCAATGGCCCCATCTTCACCTAAACCCTTGCTCCACTAACATTAAATATTTCATTAAATAATCTATAGCTAGTGGCTCGATTTGAAATTTTTGCTATAATGTTCTTGTAATTCTTCATTTGCGAAAAATACACTAACATTATTTTACTTCGTTCTTTAGCTATTAATTTTGTGTAAATAATTTTTAACCGATATAATTTTGAACCCAACACGAATTTTATCTGTGACGGACTATTAAGTCCATAACAAAAATTATTAAAGAAAATCGTTATCTATGACTAATTCTAGTTTTAATCTATTAAGATATCTCATTTTTATTTAATTCGTTCTTAAACTATCAATTTTTATCTAAGTAATTCTTAAATCATGTAATTTTACATCCAATTAGTACATAGTTATAACCAAGAAATTTTTTACTAACGAAAGAAAATAGTTCAATATATATTCATCTTTTTTTTAATTATTTCTCTGTTCGATAAATTTTTAAAGTTTTTTGTTAGAATTTTTACTTATTAGTTTCTCTGGAAAAACAAAAGTACAATTAGATATAAAAAAATTATCAAAAATAAAAAAGTTAGGCCAAATCTTACCAAAATACCCATAAATAAAACACGTCAGCTGTTAAATCATTTTTATGTTATGTTTATAACCGTCTAATCTCTTTCTTTTTTCTAATTAAGCTATCTCTCTATTTAGGCTTCGTTCATTTGTCCTGTAAAAAAATAATTATTGTGAAAATTTAGTAAAGTAAAAGAAAAAAAATGTATTAATTTTCCCCTTATGTGTTCATTTTAGATATATAAGTACAAAATGACGTTATTTTAATTTCGGTTGGGTTCGGGGAACGGTTGAGTTTGGAAATCAATTCGGTTATTGGTCTAAACCATAACCTAACCAAATCTAAATGGTTATTCATCCTTTCTTACTATACCCATACCTATAGGGAGGAAAAACGGTTACAGTTCAAAAAAAATTAAGCGGTTCAGTTCGGATAACTATCGGCTCGGTCTAAATTACCATTCCTAGTTCATTTGATAAAAGAAACTTGTGAGAAAGTTAAAATCAATAGTATTATTGTGTAAAAACTAGCACAAAAGCAATAATCTAATAAAATCTTTTATTTTTTGCGAGAGATGTTGTTTTAAGAAAACGCAGAACACTAATCTTAATGGGAAAGTTAGAAACATGCGTCTCATTACTTTCGTGCCAAATGAACACAAAAAATTATAGAAAGTTAGATATTCTCACACTCTCTTTAGTGTAATTTTAGTGTTTTGATGATCATATCCTTCGAGGTGGGAATTTTTTATTTATCGTCTAAGTTTTTTAGTTTTTGGATCATTAGTTTTTTCTTTTACAATCTTGATGGAGTAGAATTCAACCACTGTCTATAATTTTTGGATTTAAATTTTACAATCTGCAATTTTGTTTTGACATCTGTAACGTAATGATTTCTATGGTAAACGTGAATTTCAGTTTTAACATAATTAATAATGTGTATAGGTCCATAAACTATAGCCCAATTAATAGACCCAAAAACTGAGGCTAACGATAGTTTATGACACTATATAATTTTTTTTTAGGGTAATATGATTAATATTGTCTTATCCCAAGAGAGGAGATTTGTAATACCAACTCCCTCTCGTTACAGTATATTCTTTCTCATCCCTACATGATATAAACTCTTTCTAAATATTATATCTCATATCTCATGAACAAAATAAATACCAAATTTGTGGGTCTCGAAATATTATATCCTTATTCCAGTCCCCTTATCCCTCAAACAAACAACCCATGTAAGTTTAGGCCAATAGAATTGTTTACACTCTATGCTTCTATCTCTAACACACATACCCATCACTCCTAGATTCCAAAATTACTATGCGTTGTGTTATCTGTTATCTTACCTCAATGATCCTGTGCTCCTTGCCTTTCCCACTTCTTTTGGTTTTAAAGTCTCATTGCTTTCAATCCTTTTGATCCCCTACTATGTTTTGGCTTATATAATTGGCCATACTGATCGTACTCATATGCAACAAGTGTTATAAAAAGATTGACATAACTTTACTTTATCCCATTTCTTTTATTTTTTCTATATTTATGTACGTATACAAAAGTTTAATATATATTTTTATACACACATAATTTAAATATATACAAAAAAAGAAGATAAAAAGACTAAAGAGAAGCATTTTAGTTTTTTATCAATTAAAACTAACGGTGTTTGTTGTAAGTTAACGGTAGAGAGAGTTTATTAAATAGTTTGTAAAGTATATGAGGTCAGTGCATTTATTGGAACCTCAACAAGGATCTATGCATTTGTCAGAAACCGCAAAGGAGGTCATGCAATCACTACTATAATAATAGTCAAAGAAAACAGTTAAAAATTGTTATTAAATGTGAAAGATAACAAAATTGTCATCTATGAAAGTGATATCAAAAGTCTTGAATTTTTTATGATAGTTTGCAAAGCGTCATTAAACTTAATACCGAACACCATTATCTTCTATTCTCAAGTTTTGAATCTCTGACTTTCCACCCAAACAACACCTTACGTGCATCCTCTCTGACCACTACATCAAACATAATATTTATTAGATATTTACAATATTTAATATATCACATATATGTTTAACATTTTTTTTATTGTTTCATTGTCAGTAGAGATTAAAAAGATTTCCGTGATTTTAATGTCACTTTTTATTAAAACCGACATTATAAAAATATTACATGATAATTTTTTTTATAAATTGACATTAAAATTTATTATTCTAATTTTTTTTATGACACGTTGACAAAAACTGACATGTTATTTAAGTACTATCATAGTAGTGTTGACAATTTTTTTTTAAACTGACATCAATACTTATTCCAGTTTTTTCAATGACAGATTTACAAAAACTAATATGTTATTTAAACACTATTGTAATAGTGATGACAGTTTTTTTTTTAGACTTACATCAATAGTTATCTCAATTTTTTCAATAACAGGTTGTAAAAACTAATATGTTATTTAAGCACTATTGTAATGGTGATGATAGTTTTTTTTTTTTAAGCTGACATCAATACTTATTTCAGTTTTTTCAATGACAGTTTTGTAAAAATTGACATTTTATTTATTTTTATAGTGTCATGTTTAGACATTATTGTAGTAGTGAATTTACCCTTATGTTTATGTTTTAATATATTTTAATTTGGTCTTTATTATTTCATTCTTAAAACTATTATGATACACAAATGATAATTATGATGAAAAAAGATATCACAAGGAAAACAATGTGTAATAAATATGATATGCATCACAAAGTGTAATGAATAACTATATTATAGAATGCAATAAATACACATTTACATTCTTGCATGTCTCTCAAGTTTATTTAATTTGCAAAGATAAGTTCTTTAAACTTCGTCAGACTTAGTTTTTAGTTTAATAAGAATTCATAGATAGAGAGAAATACAACTTTAAATTAAAGAGTAAAAAAAGAAATAGTGAGAAAATATTTCAACCATATTATATTGAACTTGAACGCGAAAGTTTTTAAACCAACTATGGTTTCTATACATTGTGTTCTGCAATTCTTTATTTCCCTTGCATTTATATATAACAAAAACTTTGTTTTATCTCTCTCTTTCAGAGTTCCACAACCACAATGCCATTCAATTTGAAATTGATTTACTCGAATAGGCCAGTTATGGGATTCCTGGAGTTTCTACAAGTTGAAAACACTACCAGAAAGTTGGAATGTACCAACGGTTTTACTAGCAACGGTCTAACAAACTGTTGGTAAATATTAGGTGTAGCGACGGTTTCTAAAGTGTTAGTATAACCGGGTACTTAGCCACGGTTTCCCTGGACCGTTGGTAGATCCGTTCTCCATTGCCACGGTTTTCCGGACCGATGGTAGATTCATTATCTATTGCCACAGTTTTCCTCAGACCGTTGTTTTACTTGTTACTGTTGCCTGGCAATCCTAGCCCATCATTTTCCCCTAATTTCTTTTATTTGCGCGGTAAATTTCCCCCCAAAAAATTTCAGTGGTCTTCTGCTCCAAGACAGCTAGCGCTGGAGTGTTCTCTCTCTCTCTCTCTCTCTCTCTCTCTCCCTGGCTTGATCATGGTACGCCTCTCTTTCTCTCTCCCCAAAACACACACACACACACACGTTTTCAATCAGTGAGGCTTTTGATTGATTAAGTTTAGTAGTTCTTCCACCTGAAACCCTCAAAACCAACAAACCCAGTGCTCAAAGTTATCTTTGTTCTTCTATTCCAGAATTGCACTTTGGGAGCGGATTTACCTGATTTTGAAATGAAATACTCCGATTTTGGGAAGGAATATGTGAAATATTGAGGCCAATTTCTTGATTTCCCTTCTACTATTTTTTTCAAAACCGATCGTTCAGTGCTCCTGATTTTTGTCGCAGAAACCTTCCTCTCAAGTAGAACACAAAGATGCAACAAAGTGCAGAAGCTAATCTCCACCCTTCCAATTTCCAGGTCTGCCCTTCTCCGATCACTCATGGTCTTCAAATATACAACTTTCACTTTCAGTAGTTTGCTTTTGTATTAGACTATTCTTTACTGATGATTGCTTTTGAGCCATAGTCTATTAATATCTTGTTGGCATTTCACTCCCTTTTTGGTTTGGACCTGGGGATCGAGCAACTATTTGAGTAAATCGATTTGGAATCTGCTAGAACAGTGAGGTGGGCATTTGTCCTTGGAATATTGAGATTTGACGACTAAAAAAAAAAACTGATATTTTTGTTACGCACTTCTTATACAGTTATATGGTTAAGTGTAGATGTACTATCCACATTTACTTTAGTTGTTTGTTCGAGTTCAGGTTGAACTTTATTTTGCTATTCCAATTGCGCTTTAATAAAATCGAAAGAAGTTTTTAAGTGCTTCCCTATTAGGTGTTAGAGAATAGTCCGCACAAAATCCAAATCCACATAAAAACTAAAACGGCATCATCTCACACTCAACTATTTGGTTTTCCTGAAACTTGAAAGTTATTTCTAACCCTTTAAGAGTTGCAAATATCAACAAAACAATGTCCTAACTAGTAAGATGGTAGCGTATTCTTTTCTCCTTTGATAAGACTCCATATATTTTTGTTCTTTCTTGGGAGCAGGTGTGTGGACAATCAATTGTGAACACCTTGGAAGCCAATACATATACACCTCTGTAAATACATGATTATGAGAGTAGATACTCATCACTTTTGGCATTATTGCCTAGGTTAGCTACTACATTGGTCATACCTAGTGGTAGGACTAATGTTATTGATTATACTTTGCAGTTTGCATCAGTCTTTAATTATTTTTGCTTCTACTGATGTTGTAGAAGCATATTACTAGTATTGACATTGTGCTGAGATTTCTATTCGTAGTTGTAGCAGCTTGCATGCTCTCGAAATTATGTGGAGCACTTTGTCTTTTCAGAAGTTTCTATTCGTAGTTGTAACATCTCCGTTGGGGTTATAATTGATCTTTACGATTCTTTCTATTTTGTGCAGTATGATTTGACTCTTTGTGTAAGGTGTTATGTCCGTGGAAATTACCGGGTTGGCAGTAGTTCGAATGGTTTCAGACGAGTTGAGATCAATGAAGAGACAAAGATAGATTGGATGGACAAAGAAAGTTTGCTTATGATGCTTGTGTTACTTTTGACATCCCTAATATGTGAAATTTGTGTTAATTTTGAAACCATTTGTGCAATTAATTAGTAGAGGATGACGCATCATTAAACTCTTGTGTGCTTCAATACTTCCGCAGGCTGCTTTTTTTTAGCTTTAGTCGGTGCAAAGGTTACAGAAGTAGCTGCTGCTGCGGCGAGAACTCTAGGTGAGTTTGGTGATGGAGCAACTAAAGAACATCCTGGATTTTTTTCAGTCATGGAAGACAAAAAGGTACAGCCCTAAACAAAAGATAAAAGTATATACTTGGGAAGTAGTTAAGGTAGCAATATAATTTGTTAGCTACATTTTCTCGATGATATATGTTATGTGAAGATCTTTTTCATTGTGGTTAGGCTATTCATTTTATCAGTCTTTTTTATTGTGGTTCACGTCTTTCTTTGGCATATTTTCACTCATCTATCACTCCGGTGAAAAATTTGTTTTCACTCGCTAAATACGATGTTCATTGACTGTCCTGATTGATTTTTATTTGACTAAAGTTACATTGATTTAATGATCTAATTTGATATTTGGATGTACACTAGAAAGGTACTATTGCGTTTTTGTGGCACGAACATGGTCATTTATCCTCTTTGACTCTATTCTAAAATTGGAGATGTTCAACTGCATGTTGTAGAGCAAGACCTGAGACTTGGTCAAGTTGATACTAGCTGCAATGTAAGATGCAAGATGCAAACTGTTGATGCTTGATTGTCATATGTATGATTCTTAGCTATTGGCTTCGTATGATTTTATACCAACAATTTAGTACTAATTCACAGCCTCCCATTTGGGTTTGATCTTATAATCAAGAAATTAAGTTTAGCATTTTTACTAAAATATGTGCGACTTTTTCTTGGCTTTTGATCAGATTTATTAAGGTGTGGAAAGAGTTGCAAACTTCGGTGGACAAATTATTTGCGACCGGACATTGAGTGGGGAAACTTCAGCAAAGAAAAGTGGAAATTGTCATTGAGCTGCATTAGATGCTAGGAAATAAACTAAGTATGAATATTGTGGATGAGTGTTTATTTGGACAAATGTATGTAATAGATGTGGGATTATAATGTTATTTTTGTTCTATATATGAAAAAAATTTGATTTTCTTCCAAAGAACAGGTGTGTAAGTGTATATTAAGACCAATTTGGTATATATTTGCGCATTCCAAAGCATTGCTATAAATTGGTGAGTGTCTAAAAAAAAGAATATGGCAACGGTTATTTTATACAATAGCGACGGTTGAAGTGTTACCAGAGAATTGACTGTGGCAACGGTTGTGCACAACATACCGACAGTTTTGTAAGACATGACTAGAATTGACTTTTGCAAACGGTTGAAGGCGTTGCTAAGACAATATTTATACCAATGCCTGGTCGGCCAAACCGTTGGTATAAGCCTACAGCGATGGATATCTCGCAATGGTTTGGCTGATGATTGGTTGACCGTTGGTATCACTTTTAGCAATGGTTTTTGTATTCTCTAGTAGTGCTTTTCACCGTTGGTAGATCTCAATTTTCTTGTAGTGAAAAGAACCTAAACTATAGTTTTTGAGAAGCTAAATTAGGGTGATATGGAAAACATATTTTGAATTTCTAAATAATTTGAAGGCTAAATTTCAGTTTTCACACCCAACACCCAACAGTACTATGATTAGCTCCAAATGAATGATAACCTCACAGTTATAGCAACCATGATAATCTAAAAGTTGTTTTTACATCCCAAAGAGGGTTGCTCCAATTCAAAAAAGATGGGCAAAAGAGAATCCTACGATCTGATTCGGTTTCAAGATCCGAATTGTTCTTGTAGTATGCACAAGGAAGCAATCAATTAGGGTCAACAGTCAGTTTTCAGCATGAAGACACTTCAATATTTAAGTTAGAACACGTGTGATCAAAATGCAAAAGTGTTTGTATTTGTAATTAATAGCGTTCCTGATTTTGCTTCGTAATCCCATAATTATAAGTCATAAAGTGCCTTATTTTTGTAATAGAATATATTAAGATATTTCTCTTATTGCTCACTGTCAAATCTAATTATTTTCTCAGAAAATTAGAATTTCATAAGCATCAGCTTTCCAAAACAATACAATTTCCTATTAAGGTCTCATTTTGCTCCAGAAGGTTCTGACTGTCCTAGCCGAATGACGGCTCGGTCGTGTTGTCTCAAGAATGCCCATTCGGTAGTAAGTTGGCCGAAACCCCACACTTTCGATACGGTAGCTACATTTCAGGTACAACCCGACCTTCATCTTGGCATCATGTCGGCCAAAACCCCACGCGACCAACACGATCTATACGTTCTGGCTCAACCCATTTACTCTATCGTTCACTCGAATTTGAGTTGGTCCGTGAATTCGGCCCATTGCAACAGCA
>JABCMJ010025765.1:0-12252 GCA_014822125.1 Arbutus unedo | reverse complement strand
CCACGTCTAAGATACTTGGGGACACAAGTGTCAATCACTTAGACACATTAACAAATTATGAATATGACAAGAATAACTTGAGATCACATGATAGATAAAAAGTGGATATTAATAGCTATTAACGAGTTTAAGTGTTAGGAAATCTGGATATCTTCTTGATGTTCATACCTCTTTTTCCAGTAGGTAGATTGTGACAATGATATCTAACTATCTAGTTAATAAAAGATGAACCTATATATAACATAAAAACCTAGTAGTTATCGCTGTTTTGTTGATATGGGCACATGTTCCTTAGCTGTTCTACGAAGCAGGCAGGAGGATACAGATGATAGGAAACTTATTCCAACCGAGCTAATACATTCTATCCTGATGTTACTGACCGGTAACTTCAGGTTGGTTTTTGCAGTGAAGTATCGAGGATGTGGTAAATATCCCTGCCATGTCCTGTTCTGATCTATTGAAAATTACGTGGCATGTGCCTGTCCATGTCGTATCCATAATTCCTGTCATATCCATGTTTCTTAACAAAAAATGTCCATTATGACACAAGAACACTGGAAGACAAAGCAAAAACGTAAGACCTCCCAACTTCTACTAGATATATGTGCATGTATGCAAACGCAAAAGCAATGCCAGACAGCATAGAATTATAAATGCATGCAATTCTCAGCCAATGAATAGCAGTGTCCAGATTTCTACATAATACATTGGCACGCCTAATGATACTCACAATGTTAAATGTTACATCGGCATGCCTAATCAGTTAAGTTGGAAGCTGTGATGATAACAATAAATTGTTCTGCACGTGCCCTTTATATAACTGGGAGTACGCACGTTGTTATAGTGCTCGGTGAAAATGGGCAGTTACAGTCTGCTACTCAGGGTAAGGTTGGAGTTCTATTTCACAATCAAGTTACCAACAGGCAATAACCATACAATAACATACACAATAATGCCTGGAAATTCTGTAAACAATCTCAAACGAAATTAAAATACAGCACAGAGCACAACATGCAAAAATCTCTAGAAGGTAGAACTCTTACCTGCAAAGAATATATCCAATTGGATGCCATGCAAGATCCCAAACACTATTGTCATGAGCGTTGGGAATTTCAACCTGAGGAGTTTCATGACTGAAGATAGGAAAAGTTTAGTGATCAGAACCAGGCAGAAACTCAGTCCAATTTAGCATCAGGAAACAGAAGTAGAAAATCCAAGTACTGACACATGAGTGAACCACGCCTTCTTAAGTAAGAAATGGCCCATACTAGTGAACTTTGGTCAAAAAGCAATGCCCATGACCATAGGCCCCTCGAAGCATTACAAATCAGCTTTGAGAAGGTAAGAATATGCCATAAACATAGTGACTTCTGATGGATACCATTCGGGCTGATAACCTCAAGCAGTTAAAAATGGAATACATAAATGAATTCCCAATCGCTATGAGCTTAAAATTTTCCTCTTCGTATCCCCATGTATTGGCTATAATGGAATTCCAGATCATTATGATATAACTAGGCTCAATCTTAAGTAAAAGTTCAATTGGAAGACTCATAAGGTAACATCGTCACTAGAAATCAAATGAAAAGTGTTTCACAGATACCCAGTCAGACCAAGAGTAGAAATATAAAATGGGAAGGCATGTATTCCATGGTTTAACTAAAAATATAGTCCTGAAGATGGTAGAAAAGATCCACAAGAATAACATAACATGGCCCAGTACAGTTACGCTGTAGACATTAAGTTGAGACTTTAGGGGCAATTCATTTCTAAAATTACACTGGCAATCAATGCGTCCCCGTACTAAATTGAAGAAGCTCATAATACTCTGAGAAAGCATCAAAAGAAAGCACTCAAAGTACGTAGGAGGCACATGGAACAAATAACAACCCCACAGAAAGTCAAAGTTCAAATTTGTCTACAAAACCCAAAAGGCTGCAAAGGACTAACCCTCTTTCAGACAACAACAGGTAGCATCACATAAACTGAAAAACAAGCACAATGGTGATCTCCTTTCGCTCACCAGACACGTTGCCAGAGAAACATCTACTTATTTCTACCAAACATAACACATAAAACATGATACAGGCAAATTCCATCTATCAGTTTAGGAATATACAGGAAATTCGATACAGCTGAGTGAGAAAAGATACAGGCAGTAAACAAGGAGACCAATAAAGCTCAAACACTCATACAATCAATTAACTGAATCCCCCAATTGCTTGCACATACAACACAAATGTGGGCTAATTTCGCTTCTTCTGGAGAAGTTATCAGCAGCAGGAATCTTCTCAACGAGTAAGTATCACCAAAAAAAAAAAAAATCATCCCACAAGTAGCGACCCAACCAAATTACTTCGAAGGAAAATAAGCAGCTAAGTTTTGTCTTGTTCCCTGTACTAAAATATAACCTCAAACCTTCAACAACAGAAAGGGTCCATGTAGTCCCATCATTCCCATTCAGGAGTAGATAATGGACAAATAGTTACTTTTCTCCTAGGTATTCTAAATCTGGCAACTTCCCACCAGCGTATAAGTGCCCCATGCAAGATGGTTCTCTTCCTACAAGTCCCCCGCCCCTCAAATTTCAATGCCTTTTCCTGCTCTAACCCAAGGAAGAACAAGAAAACCATAAGGACAAAAAAAACACTTCGCATGCGCACTTGTTGGAGTTATGAAGCATCTTAGAGTATTCCGTTCCGTTTTTAAGATGGATCCAAGTTTGCTTGCGTGGCCTCGCTGTTTAAGCTGAAAGATCCACTGAACTTTGTTTCATGCTCTATTGACAGGAAAAACTCAGTGTGAAGGACCTAACGCAACTGGGGATTGATAATTTCAAAATCTGGACTAAGTGGGGGCTGATGCGTTTCCATTGCCTTCCTCTGTCTGTAAGAAATAATAGAATCTTGTGTGTTTCGGATAGAGGGGGCACCACAAACAAGGAAGAATTTAAATGCTTTAAGGAGAGTGGCTCATTGCCAACAAACCAGCACTTAGCCAGAACACACCATAGGTTGGTCCAACAATGGCAGGTGAGGAGATCCACTTTCAGGTCAAGGTTTTGAGGCCAAAGAAGCTGAGTGATGACCCAAGGAGACTTCTCTCTTCTATCTGACCCATTCAGTCTAAGGCTTAGCTCCTACTTCTCTTACTGATAGTTTAGCTGAATTAAATTGATTAAGCACATCTGTATGGTGAGAAGATTTTGAGCCCAATGACAAACAAACCTATGGGCGGGGCATTTTTGGGGAGTAGCCCACCTCCCGTTACTCCATACAGCAATTTCTCACAGATAATTAACGGAGCAGAAACTTAGTTCCTTTTGTTCTTTTGGAAAATATTTTTCCACAACCATCATGACATTACAAATAAAATTTACTTAGTATCATTATGTTTCCAGTCAAATGGATAATGACAGACGAGTATGAGAAGCATAAACAAACTTAAGCAATCCGCTAACACAGCCTCTTATCATCAGGATTTGAATCCAATTTTGATAATGCAATGTGAATTCTTTCTGTTACAATATGCAAAATACCAATGAATAAAATCCATGCATAATCTAATGGAGAATGAAAATTGTTAAAACATCCAACTCAAAACTAATTAGCTATGAGTGAAGAAGCCATCTAGGCTCATATACTAGTTTTGAAGGCAATAATTAATCAATGTGAGACAAACTCCACCACTCCCTAACACGTGACCCGCACATGAAGAGGTAAACAACAGATCATAACAAAATAAGGTGCACTTAAGGTACAAACAAAGGGGCTATCAACCAAGAGACTCTTGTCCAAAATCTTCCGAAACCCTATCTCTGATACCATATACTAGTACTAGAGGTAATAATTGGCCAATGGGACAAACTCTAACAAATTCATAAAAGATAGTAGAAAAGACAGTAATTTAACACTTGGACTATTCCACTTTCACACCACTCTGTAATAGAAAAGGCAGTACTTTAAACCACCCCCCCCCCCCCCCCCCCCCCCCTCTTCCGAATTTTATACTTTTGGAAGATATGTTGTGTGCAATTCACTATAAAATATGGAAGCTAACACACAATATTCAATTTGAGCATAAAAGCTCCTATGAAGTGGAAAAGATCAACAAAGAAGAGAAATTTAGTGCAACAGAGAACTAACTGCTGTCAATAAGGAAAAGAACTTACCCAACTAACCAATGAAATATAGATCCATCAAGACTGCCGCTAACAAAATATTCTTCATGAAATGGATGCCAAGCCAATGCTACATGAGTTTCAAAAACATACATAACAAAAGCATCAGCTTATAGACTAAGTGAGCAAGTAATTTTCGCCCACAAGACCAAGAGTAAACTATATCAACAGAACAAGATGCATAACGGAATTTCCAAAAGTACAAATACATGCAACGTCAAATATCTTAATGAAACATTTTTCAACTAGCGCATTAGATGAGATAGCAACACGATATTAGCATAGTCTCATGGAAAAGTATATTATACCGAACTTTCAAGGCCTTAATGCTAATGAAATAGCTTAGTCATTAAAAACAAGGCCAGTCATACTTCAGCACTTTATACGTAGCCAGATGAACAAGCCAATCAAATCGCCACCATCTTGCATAAGCACCAGCATTAAACGATAAGGGTTGACACGAAACCTATGGCCATCAAGCTAATAAATCATTTTCCAGATTATTAGTTTACCTGATAGATGCAATGAATATCGAACAGGAGCAGGTTAGCAGCATCTTGACAAGAATTACCAATATATACGTGTAAAGACAGTTATGCATAGTCTGTGCAAAGAAGACAAGGCAAGTAACACAACTGCTACATCTTCTTGAGGGTATTTTCTCATTACTAATACAATTTGAACAAACAATAAAACAAACTAACAATAAGGGAGAGTCAACTTAAACTACTTACTGAACAACAAGATATTCTCAAAGCAAAAGGAATGTTACATCCAACGAATTACTGGAGATATAATGCAATTCATTCCAACAAAATAATGACAGAACTTAATAAAATGGAAGTAACTACCCTTGATCAGTATAATTTAATTTGCCATGTAAACAAACTATGAGCTAGGAAGCACAGACAACAAGCTTGTCATGTCCCAACCAACATCACTTATAAGATATGCACCCTCGTGTTTCTGCTATTACTTGATTTATTTTCCAAAACTGGAAGCGATTCTGATATACATGGGCAGATGTTCAATCACCTGGACGCGTGTTATGCACAACTCTGAAAACACAAAATGGAGGCAAACTACTAAAGTTCCAAAAACCATATCCCTACTAGGCTACTCCATATTTATAATAATAAGAAATTGTTGCTTTATACTCTCTCTTTATTTATTTAGTGAAAAATTCCATAAACATCTGCTTCTTGGGTCATATCCTCCATCTCCCAATCTCTGCTTTTTAGATGATGAGTTTCCAGACATTCTGTTGTCAGGCGATCATTGCCGTTGCAAATCCTGATATCATGATTAAGAACCATGAAGATGATTAATCTCGCACCTGTTCCAAAAATCTTCTCATATAAATTCAGCCATATTTTACTCCTCCCTTGTGCAAAGTAAACCAGTATAGGTGTCCGTGACTCCTCCATTAATGAACTTATTAAAGGACACTACAGACACAAACCAGCAACGTAACATCACTAATGTCTACTAACAAAAACAAGAAAACACATAAATCCTCAGTAATCCAAATATAAAAAACTTCTAAGTAAAGCTAGTTTGAGTATGAGATGTCATTTGTACATCCTCAAAAGTCCAAATAGTTCTTTCTCTCCCTAAGCTTCACATGATGCATAAAGGAGCCACTTTCCGCTCCTTCATCACCCACCTGTCCGGACACCCAAAGTACCAACAATCAAGAAGTTGGATGGTAGTAGATGGAGTAACCCAAACCACTCCAAAAAACAAGGACAACATACACTAATCTCAAGCTAACTCGCAACGAATGAATAATTAGGTCTACCGATTCCTCCACTTTCTTATACATGCAACACCACTATGACAATTGGTAACATATCCTCCAGAAATGAGTATGGTCAAGAAATACCCCTCCGTCCCCAACCCACTCCTGATAGCTTTCTATCGGCTCACACCCTAAGAACCCCTCACAACTTTAGGTGGGCAATAAAGTCTAAATGCACAGAAAAGTAAAAAAGAAAAATGACAAAAAGATCAAAAAGAGTTGAGAGACAACAAAAACATATTAAAACAAGCATTTTGCAAATGGGGCTTAGGTAAGCCTTCTTCTTTTGGCTCCCAAACTAAAAAAAATGATAGATGGAAAAACTCATGGACCATTGAGGCCTGGGGTACAAAACTGCCAAAGAGCCTTAGAGGGGCTGGAAAGTAGGATAAAACTAGACAATGGTTAATGTTGTGATGAGATTGTGCTCGCAACCATCAACCTCGCGCCAACCAAACACTAATGACAATGCCTCCTGACAATCCACCACTTGGCAAACTCTGGTGATCAGAGCATAATTGGGATCAAAAGGAGGGGCTTCTTCAATAAGGTGAGTGACTACTTTGGAGTCAGATTTAAAAACGCTTGATGAAAACCCAGCCAAGCAAAATGAAGATCATGACATACAGTCCACAACTCAGCCAGTCAGCTCAACTGAACCTGCGAAACCAATATCTAATCGGAACCCCACCATCTCCACCTAGGGATCACTTAAAAATTGGCATTCCTGTAACACCTACAAAATCAGCAAGCACCAAAGATCTTTGGAGGAGCCACATAGATGAACTAAAAATCCACCACCCGTTTTGCGGAAGCTGCGAGCGTAAGATCACATCCCTTTTAGTCTTTTGGAGAGGAGTATTGGCTTTAGCAGCGATGAACCTTGGATTGTACTGCAAAAAGTTCGTGGCAAAAATTGGAGAGCTATAACCTGGCTCAAAAATAACCTTGTTTGGCCAGAGCCACTAAGCCAGATATAAGCAATGGCCTAATACCACAGAATTCATTTAAACCTCCAACAGTCAAAATAAAATGAAATTAAAGCAAGATCGTAACTAATTAATTCCAGTAATAAATTTATCTTATTCTCTTAGGCCCTACGTCATATGGACTACATCGAGAACATGTAATCTGAGACTGGAGTTTGTCATTCAAATTAATTAGGTAATCCTGGAGATCTTACAATCTTATATCCAGATGGCCCAAGAACTGAAACTGATAACTTTTAAACAAACTTCTAAAACAACTGCACGAAAAATCACATTTTCGTCCACCCATTTCATGGAAGACAGAAATAATATTACATAAAAGTACTTGAAAAGACACAACTAACCAGTTACATCCTTTTGATGCCCACGGAAAGATTCCAGCTCCTTCATAGCTCTTATGTCGTAAAGCTGAAATGCATGTAGAAGGCAGAGCAAACTAATCACAAAATCATCCACAATCAAAGGAGAAGTTGATATATAAGCCCATTCAATTCAATAATATCTGGAGATGTAAGAAGTTGACCCACCTTAATAATCTGATCCTTTGAAGCAGTCAGCACCCAGTTACCATTTTGATTCCACTTGACGCAAAGAACGGTGTTCTTGTGCCCATGACTGAAAACAATGAAACAACTCCTTATAACAATTCATCTATAAAAACAACTACTAGTAAGTTTGGTGAGTAACAAAGTGATACTAACAATGAAGAAAGCTCTCTCCCTGACTTTGCATCCCAAAGTTTCACAAGGTTATCTTTCCCACCTAAGAAGAGACAATATAAACAGAAATAAATTTGCTACTTACAAAACTCCATCAAGTTAAACATATAAGCCTGCAACTACATACCAGAAACTAGTAAAGATTTAGTAGGATGCCAGTCAACACTCTTTACATCCCAACCATGGCCTGCCTGAGTGAAAGCACAAACAAGAAAAGCCCATAATTTATGTCATGTACGCTTGGAGCTTTGTAAGTATAACACTGTATATGCAGCTATTCAATGCTTATCTTAAAAAGCTGAGTAATAAACTATTTCTTATGCAGCAATGAGGTAATTTCTTATAGCCCCTTAAAGAGCATACCACGGCCAAAGGAAAAAATATTATGCTTCCTATGCAAGAATATTTTCAACCCGGGGACATTACCAGATAGTGAGCGTTCTTCTTGACATCGAGCAAAGTCCCAAACTTTGACAGTAGTGTCATCAGAGCAAGAACAGAACTTTAAATCTGTCCTACAGAAGCTGCTCAAAGAATAACCATCAGCAAAAGACACACCATTGGGAATGTATGCAATTCAAATTTAAATCAATCCTAGCGACTACAAATAGATACCTTAAGTCACGGACTGATTCCTTATGAGCAGATTTATTGGCCTTCACATTATTCATGTTGTTTTGCCAATACCTACAAAATGCCGCCATATCCAAATATGAAAACAAATTGTTGCAGCATATGACCAAAATCAAGTGCCATAGAAAATATTATAAATGCTACAAGTACACAAACTTACTTTATCGAGCCCCCATCATCACCGGTGACCATCCAGTTCTCATTATAACTCCATACCATAGACCTGACAGCTTGATCATGAGCCTGAACATCAATAGATGTTTGGAAGTAAGTCAATTTGGCTTCTTTCCAAAAAGGAGGGGGGAAAAAGGCATCACTTATGATTGCATACCTGTAAAATCATTTCAAAATTAAATGACTGGCCGTTCCATAGAGTGAATTCCCCACTTTGAGAACCCGTGATGAGACGTCTTCCACTAGGAGTCCACTTCAAAGCCAAACATCAGAGATTCAGAATATGTTAGAAAAACCTCTCCAACCGAAAATCAATGAATGATTGAATCGGCCCCCAAACCCCAAGGGGACTCCCATCTAAATGCAACTGCTTCCAATCATAACCACAAGGGGGTTAAGTGCACTGCCGAGTCTTGTTTCGACGTAAAACACAAAGGATAAACTGTAAATTCCCCCGACTCTTCAAATGAGAGTGGTTTAATAGTTAATAGAAAAGTATAAAACCGAAAAATATCCAACAAAGGTCAAATCTATCCTTTTCCTTCACCCTCTAACTTGTCTACAACTATAACCAATGTAAAAATAAATTTCCATATTATCCGTTTGGTTGAAAATCATTTCTTGGTTATAAAAAATCTGGTAATGATCAAATACAATCATTACCCTGTTACACTCTGTAAAAACAACTAGACCATACTAGTCACCTCATTCAAACCTAATTCATCTCAACTTAAATCATAACAAAAGCTATGAGAGACCATAAATTTTATCTCACTAAGTAACTCAAGGATTAAAAATAAAGTCCATAGGATCCAATAGATTACACGTCCGCGTTGAACTTCAGCAATCCTCTTAGCCAAATTTGGGACCACTCACTTTATGACCAAAATCCCTTTCCCCAATCATTCGTACTATTTTCCTTGAGAAATACATTTTCATCCATTTCTTGTTATTCCATTTTACCACTAAATACCCAAAAAATAAAATGAATGTTTCACACGTCTGACATGACCAATACTACCAGCCTTACAAATCCTTACGGGCGTGTTTGATAACCCTCTAAGGGGTTCCAAAACTCCAGTGGGTGCTACACATATCTTTTTGTTGTCTGATAAGGTTGCTAGTTAAGGAAAGAGACTTGCGACTAGTAGTGAAAAGGGACTGTTAAAGTTCCGAATTGGGGGGATTAGCACTACCTATGGGAAGGTGGTTTGTTAGTCCAAAACCACTGGATTGGTAACCTCACTTCAAACAAAGATAAAAAATTGTCCTCAATGTTAATCTCATGCTATACTACCCTTGTCAAACATAGTACAATTCTCCCATGCCTTCACAAATCCTGTCCACTAATCTACATATCACAAATACCCCTTGTAGAATTGCAAATCCGGCCAAATAACCGCAACACCAAACAGGTACTCAAACATTGGGTAAGGTCAATAGTGGGATAAAAAGAATCATGGGACACCAACGTGACACAACCCAGAACAAAATTTTCATACCTACAAAAAACATTGGATAAATCTTAATAGGTTAACTAAGGGCAAAATAAGTTTCGTTCATATTCCACATTTGTGCCGAAAAACTGCATAATCAATAGGATCAAACAAGACACACATCACATGCATAATTCAGCATTCCAAAATACATGCAGCAGCACAAGCAGAAGAACTTGTTTTTGCCAAACTTACCAGAACTCGATTAATGGAACATCGGTTTTTGTTAAGAGATGTGTGCACAAACTTCGCGGCAAAGCTTGTTGATGGGTTGTCTGAATAGGCGGCCGCTGGCAACATCTGCACCAATCCAGATAAAAAAAATTCAAATTGTAGGTACAGAAACGGAATCCAGGCCGAAGCCGAGCATAATGAAACAGCTACATAAAGTGATAACGTTGAGAATTCATTTCCAGTTCCCAGATATGAAAGAATCGATGAACACGAGATAAAATAGAAACATTATCCTAAGAAGTTACCTCAGTAAGAAAAACTAATACACAAACAGAATCACTTACATCAATTGCAGCTGCTGGGGTGGGTTGCAGTACTGTCCTGTCCCTTGAATCCCGCTGGCACATGCGGATCTGCAATGAAGGTAGTAACACAATATTGCATAAAATACGTTACTTGATTTCACAGAAAGTCCAAATGATGATGTGATGACAAAAGGTCAGTGTCCAAAAGAAAAAATAGAAGTCACAGAAAACAAAATTCAGGCAAGTAACACAATTGAGTTACAGCCTACGCGTTTGTGCGAGAAGCAGAGAATCAATTACAAAGAATCGTACATACCAAGCTCAGCTATGCTGAATAAAAATGGGGTGTGAAAGTATAGAAAAGGGATGGCATTATCTCTGGGTGATAAAATCCCTGGAGTCATACTCCTGCGCACTGGAAGTTGCTCGGTAATGTACTTTGATTCAAATCCCTGTGCCCTATATGTCTAGAAGATCTTAAATCCCTCCTATGCATCCTAAAAGACAAGATCCCTATCATACCTTGTTAAAGTATAGAAAAGGGATGGCATGATCTCTGGGTGATAAAATCCCTGGAATCATACTCCTGCTCACTGGAAGTCGCTCGGTAATGTACTTGGATTCAAATCCATGAGCATTCTATGTCTAGAAGATCTTAAATCGCTCGGTAATGTACTTGGATTCAAATCCCTGTGTACAATTATACTAGTCCCTTGTGGCCACCAGTCAACAAAAAGACTAGATCCCTATCATACCTTGCACGAAGCTTAGCACAAGCAACATTGAAGTTAAAACAACTCAACATCAGCACACTTCTACGTTTCTACCAACTCTTATTTTTTGGAGAAGGAAAAAAAAAGTCGCATTAAAAGCAACATATGGGTATAGAACATGATCACAAGATGAATCCCACATTCTTCACTCGGTATGCGAAGACAAGACATAATTTAATTTTCTATACTAACTACTTTCTAATATGTCAACATACGAATTGAAAGACAGAAGCAGCCCATGAGTATATAGATGGTCCACATGTGGCTTTGCCTCTTGATGCCATTCATTTATTACAACTTCACTTGCCTAGAGTCCATGAAATGTAACGTGGATTGAACTGGTTACAAAAACAGAAGTGTGAGAATTTTCAAGAAACACCACTTCTAGGCAACGTACTGTAAGAAAAAAAAATTGGAATGTCCAAAGCAAATATGTAGATGATCATTGTATAGCTTATATTACCTGTACATATCGCACAACAGTGCTGGTATAATCAACGGCTCTTCTTTGGCCAATCTTTCTTATTCTTTTTGCAGCAAAACTATCACCCTGAGCTGCAACATTGATTGGATTCAAATTAATTATAAGCACAAAACTACATGCTACATCATTCGTGTTGTCAATACTCGGCAGTGTGACAAGCAAACTTAAGCAACATAAAGCACATGCAGAAATATCAACTTCCTTGTTTTTCTCAACAATCGGTCTATCAAACAACAGAATTTTGAGGGCAAAGAAAACAAGTCTGATACATCATTCATGAAAATCAAAGATCACAAACTCATCTCATTATTTGTGTAATCACTCCATCAATTGTTAAAACCATCATGAGTTTTTCTACCATAGGAGATTGACTACCAAATTAAAAGGAAACTATGGAAAAAATGTTTGCAGGGAAGATTCTGACATGTGGAACAGAAACTTCAACTTCCACTTTTACTTTCAGATAAGTGAAAAGGCTTCAGCTTCTCTACTTTTTCAACAACCAATATCAAACAAAACCATGT
>JABCMJ010025763.1:0-12717 GCA_014822125.1 Arbutus unedo | reverse complement strand
GGGGGGCAGACCATCATAATTAGTCGAACCATACCTATGAGCGACATACATAGCAATCCAATTGACATGGGATCACACCAATTAAATGTTCAACTCTTATATACATTAAGAGAAATTTCTTCATCTCAGTAAGCATTGCTGAGGCATATGGACGAATGGACATCAACAATGAGGCAAGTGGTCTCCATCGAATCCATCTTTAGGACTCAAACCCATGAAACACAACATCCTCTAGGAAATATACCTTTTCCATGTTGGTTTGGTTCAAGGTAACCCTAGAGACGAGGTTGATTCAAGAAGGGATAGAGTAAATATGGGGACAAAACCACACAGATCAAGGGAAATCTCCTAGTCTAATCCTCAATCTTGGTATGAGCCAATCATAAATTGACTTAGTATAGGGACACTAGGGGGCGAAGACTCGAGCATTCAATATGTCAAAATGGCTTCCTTGAACATGATTGATCTACCTAGAACTCAGAGACTGGTTGGAGTAGAGTTTCTGAAAATCCTCTTCTTTCCACCATACTTGGAAGGTTGGAAGAAGACCTTAGGGTCAATCCCTAAACACGCAGAGTAGACATTGGTCATGGAAATGTTATTGAGGCACAAACTGGTATGCTATATGGAATATTTCCCTTGCCATCTCATCCGGCATATTTAGGGGTGCCACCTCCACCAGGGGGTTCAAACCCCAGTTTATGGGAAACTATATCCTAAACAGATCGATTGTCAATATGAACTCTCCAAAGGATTTAAAATCCCTAACTTTACTTTATTCTATGGGGACGAAAGACAATCGACCTTGGACCACATAGCTAGATTCACAGCAGAATGTGGAGAATTGGATAATGGTGGTTTTATGAAGCTCAAATTATTCCCAAATTCATTATCGGGAACTATTTTTGCATGTTATTCTAGTCTAGGGTCTGCTACCATTACAAATTGGCAACAAATGAAAGAAGCATTTCATACACAGATCTTCAAGACAAAGCCTGAAGTCTCAATGGTTAATCTAGCCAGACTTTAACAAAGGTCGAATGAAAACGTTACCCAATTTATCACTAGGTTCAAAAGAACCAGATATAGGTGTAGAGTAATGCTCCCTAAGGCTAAATTTGTTCGGTTAGCTCAAGATGGTTTGGATAGGGAGCTTTGAAAGAAGTTCAATTCCACAAAATTTAGGGGCTTAGTTGATTTAAAGTACAAAGTTACTCGATATGAATCCTTATTGGAAGAAGAGTTGGATCGAATTAATTCTTTATACAAGGCATATTATTGAGATCCAAACTATAAGATTAATGATATCAAAATCATAGGCCAAGACCCATGTATTTGCGAGGCCTTAATTAAAAAGGACACCGCAATCGACTAGTTATACAAAAATAAGGAAATTAAGAAGTTATATTCCTTTGATGTTTTTAAGGTAGACAAAATTTTCAATTTCTTATTGTCTATGTGCATTATTAAACTTTCTATTGGTCTTAAACTCCCAACTTTAAAAGAAATAAGGGGTAAAACACATCGTAAATGGCATGATTCTTGGTTGCATTCGACTAAAAATTGTAATGTGTTTCGTGACAGGATACGAGAACAGATCTGGAAAGGAAGGCTGAATTACCAAAGCATCCTATGGTTATAGACAAAAATCCATTCTCTAAAATCGAGAAAGTTTCTGTGAATACCAGTATGCTAATGTCATTGGCAGAATGAGCCCAGTCTAATTTCTTTGGAAGAGAGTTCCAAGTCAGCATGAACACACCCCATTTCAAAGGGAAAAGGCCTAATTATGCTAGGCCAAGAAGTGTGGTGGTAAAGACAAACTCTTACGCTTATGTGGCGGATTGTCCTCTGGTGGGAGAAACAAGCAAATTATAGGTCAAATTATCTACTATTTAAAGATCTTGATTGACGTGGTGAAAGGTTTTCTCCATGAAGATAAGAAGCGCTTTTGACAAGCCTACTTCGAATATGAAGAGTAAGCTTTTATAGGAAGAAAACTCTAAGCATTGGAAGTCCTAAAAGAGAAATGGCTCTACAAGTCCAATCTCACCAACTTCGAGAAGGGAATTTCTACCTTCGAAAAAAATCGATCTAGGGGAGGGAAAGGAATGTAGTTTTATCCTCATGAAGGGAGTGCCAGACTGGTTCTTGAAATAGATTAAGCTAGACTTATTTTGAGGTTCCAAAGAATTATCCAAAGGAGAGACAAATATGCTAAAACCACATCAATCAGCCCCAAACCAATGGATATTGCTTCGAAATCCAAAGACAAAGATACCACAGATGGTTCCAATGTTGTCTTGAACACAAAAGACGAAACTTCAAAGAAGTTATACTCTTTTCCAGAAACAAGAAGCGTTGCCTAAGGACCTTGCTTGGATGGAGGATCCTATTGGGGAACTTCGCCAAGAGCTTCAGTAGAATGAGAACCAAACGCTAAAAGTTGTCGAAGCATCTCTTCTTCAAGATGATAGGTCAAAAATGACACCCCGGTGTTGCTCAGTTCCTTAGCCAACTATCAATCAAAGCTGCTCGAGGCAATGATGGTGAAACAGGGAGAGCTGAATGAAGAAACTATGCCAATGGAAGTATCAACCTAGGATCAGAGTTGGAGTTAAAATCACAAGAGGAAAACTCCAACCAAGAAGTCCAAACAGGTACTATCAAGTTTCGAAATTTCTCAGAAGTTTCAATCAACATGATATGTGCATCCTCCTTTGCAAAGTGACACAATTGGGTCTCAAAGAACCAAAGTTTGAGTAGAGATTCGATTTCATACAAGAGGGATGACCATGTATCTGCTACATGAAAAGAAATTAGGGATGCAGCAACTTGGCGCAATCATAACAATGAAATCTTAATTGTTGTGCAAGACATCGAAGCGATACCTGAGTTAGTCGAAGCTAGTTTTAACTACACTCTAGACTCGGAAGTGGAAAGTCCTCTGCTTATGAGTACTTATTGTAGGCCACGTCCAAGACATTTGAGCCCATGAGACTCAAGCCCAGGAAAAATGGGCCACAAAGGGGGCCCAGGGGCTGAGATAGGCTACGAGGGGTCCGCTAGCCAAGACACGGCTACGAGACCTATGGGCCGAGAAAAGGCTAAGGCCGACGAGGGCCAAGGGCTGCAAACTCCATGCTCCAAGCATCGAGGCCCGCAGCCGACGAGAGCCAGGCAATGACGAGTTTCACTATTTGATTTTTGAGACCGACGAGGGTCGAGTCACGATGGACTCGAGACCCAAGCCCCACCTCCGAGCCTCGTGACCCAAGGCCAACGAAGGCGGGTCACAATAAGTTCGAGATCCCAAGCTCCATGTTTCGAACGCTGAGGCCAGGGCAGCAAAACTTCACGATCCTAGTAGCCCGCGAACGGGCCACGAAAATGGGACAACAACGGTCGGGGAGAGGCCGAGCACATGGTCTCCCGATCCTACTCATGGGAAAAAAGGGAACTAGGGGATCGGTGGCATCAAAGGAGGAGGGGTCGCCACAAGACCTACCGTCATTGTGGGTCATAGCGGGGGCAGGGTCATTGTGGTCAAACATTTGGGGAAAGGGACACGTGTCAAGCATGCATAGGGACACTTGGCATCAGAGCATGGGCCTAGTGTGCCTATATATACTTGACCCTGTTATGTCAAATCAGTTGGTTAGTTTATTTTATTGACTAATTGGGCATAGGAGCATCCTAGAGAGAGAGAGATGCTTCCTTTAGGCTTGAGAGAGATCTTCTCCTAGCCTCCTTCTAGTCTACTCTCTAGGTCTCGTCCCCCACCTACCTTCCTAGGCCCATTTCAGGGTTAGAGAGAGTTGTCATCCTCTTTCTCCTGGTGTTTGCCTCCTCCTTCACCCTTTCCACTTCTCCTTCTTTCCCTTTGGCTAAACCAGAGTTCACTGTTCTTAACCTCTCCAGCCTATTCCTACAAATATTCTCACCCTACAAAATCCATCCCTTACATTTTGGCGACTCTACTGGGAGGCAGTTCAGTGAATGGTTAGCCTAAGAAGTGGTTTGCAGCTCCAAGGTGCTCAAATGGCTACTGAAGACAATGAGCAACATGACTGCTCTGGCCATGGAGGAAATGAAGACTCAGCCAACACGGACCGCACTATAGCCATTCTAGATGCCTTGCAAGCCATACAAAACACTCAGAAAATAGCTGGTCACGACCGTCCAAACACTGACTGACGTTGTTCTCTCTGTCATCCCACTCATAGCCACCAACCCACAGGGGAACCCTAGACAGATCCATGTGGAGGAGGCAGCCGCCGCATAGGGCCATGGCCCAGCTGTTAACAATAGTCTAGTACAACTACCACCCCATGGGATAGGTTCAGTGGACCAAGTCCGTATTCCAACTGATAACCAAGCTCACCCCTCTCTAAACCACACGCAGCAATATCTCACAGCCATTGATGTGCATGTCCTGCTCCAGCAGGGAAGATCCAAAAACATTTTACCCTCCCTACCCAACCCTGATATACAACCACCATACCCTCTAACCCTCCTCTCCATACCATACCCTAATGGCTACCAACAACCTAAGTTTGTCAAGTTCGATGGCAAACAAGGCAATGCCTAGGAACACATGGTTCGCTTCATTGAGACCCTGGGCCAATATAGGTTTGACCACAACCTGTGCCTCCGAGAGTTCTCAAAATCTCTCACTGACAGAGCCTACACTTGGTATGTCAACCTCACACCATACTCTCTTATCACCTGGGGAGGATATGGTGAACAAATTGTACACCAAGTTCTTCAAGATCCGAGAGAAGGTCACAATCCTATCCCTTGTCAGGGAGAGCCAGAGCCACAACGAAGATATCTTGGACTTCATCAATAGATTTCAAGACCGAGCAGTAGACTGCCATGAGCTAGTGGACTAGTCTCACCTGGTCAGGATCTGTGTTGAAGGCATCATCCGAGAGTACTGGGTCCATCTGATCAACATTAACCTCCCCACCTTCTTAACTCTTTATGAGGCAGCACGCAACCTTTGCACCATCGTCAAGCTGCCTACGCGCGATAGTTGGCGCCCTTCCAGGACTCAATCGGTCTTTTCTGTGACTTCCACTCCATTCTCACGAAAGCCGTAGGGGGAGGGCTCCATAGGGTCCAAAAAGAGAAAAGACACGGGTGATGCCCCAGACTACCCCTGCAACATAGAGGAGGTGAAGGCACTGGTCAATGAATGGGTGGCCGACAGGGAACTAAAACTCTCTGAGGTCGACCCCATGCCTACAAGAAGGGAATGAGATAACCCAAACTACTGCATATACCAAAGGCATACCAAGCACCCAACCAACAACTACTGGACCCTCAAGAGGATCTTTAAAAGGAAGCAAACCACCAATGAATTAAAGGTGGGTGAGTCTGGATAGAGAAATGTCCGGGAAAGATCGTACCCCGAACACCGAGAAGTTGGCGAAGCAGTCAACATGGCAGCATGTTATAGCTTCTCGGTAGAAGAAGACACAGAGCAGGAAGTCTTCATGGCATCCCATTATGACTATCTCGAGGAGATAGCCAGCTATGAGACACTGGTGGCGGTACCGGACCCGAACACATCAATAAAGATCCTCCAAAATTTTGCTAAATTCAGTGCATTCTTTCACAGTTTAGGCCTCGAAACCACGGCAAGGACAGACATCACCAGAGCCATCATGGACATAGTGGAGGTGCACCAACAAGCATGCATGGGAGCAAGCGGCTCAGTACCACGATTGGTGCGCGAGGGAGCCAATACTATCAACTTCTTCGATAGTGACAAGAGGGTGACCTTCCCTCACAATTGTCCTCTTTATGTCACTGCCTACATCAACAATGTGGAGTTATGCCACACTTTCCTTGACAGAGGTGCATCGATCAACATCATGCCCCTCGCCACCTTTAGGAAAGTAAGCATTCTTGAAAGACATTTGGTCAAAACTCCCCTTACCATCACTGGTTTTGGTGGAGATAGAAAGGCATCCCTTGGGCACATAGTGGTGGATCTTGCCATTGGAGAGATTAGGGCGGCCACAAAATTTCATGTTATCGATGCATAGCCAAACTATCATGTCATCCTAGGGAGGTCCTGGATGCACCAGTACGCGGCGGTCCCCTCAAGCTATCACCAATGCTTGAAGGGGATATGGGCAAGAAAGAAGGTGACGGTGGGGCCCTTCGAGAAACCATTTGAAGTACACGAGGCTCACCTATCCGACGCGGTATTCTTCTCAGAGCTCAAGGAGGCGCCCATGGGGATACAAGGGAAGGCCAAGGGGGTTAAAATCCCCAAGTGGAAGGATATCAACGATGACCTAGAGAAAGAGAAGGCACCCGCCAAGAGGGGCTCGGGGAGCTCTAAAGCCCTGATGCCCAGAAAAGTTAAGAAGGTCCACAAGGGCGGAAAGACTGTGTACATCGGGACAGCGACCCTCCAAAGGGAAGCTGACCCCAGGTTGGAGGAGGCTTGTGACACGATAGAGGAACAAGTGGTGAGGGAGCCCGAGCTGGCCCCAGAGTGCATGTAGGATGGTCCTAAACCCCACCCCGAAGAGTTAGAGGAGGTGGACCTCAAAGAGGATGGTGACACCCAGAGGCCAATTTTCGTGAGCAAGTCACTAGCAGGGGAGGAGAGAAGAAAGCTGGTAGCCTTATTGATGCATTACCAGGACGTCTTCGCCTGGCACTATGATAAAATGCCAAGGCTAGACAGTGCACTGGTAACCCATAATCTGGATGTGTTCCCAAACTCCAAATCGGTCAAGCAGGCACCAAGGAAGTATCATCCCAACCTGAAAGAAAAAAATCAAGGAAGAAATCGAGAAGTTGAAGAAGGCCGGCTTCATTTGCCCCATCCAATACCCGGACTGGTTGGCGAGTGTTGTGCAGGTCAAAAAGAATAATGGACAAATCCGAGTATGCGTGGATTTTTGGGACCTCAACAAGGCATGCCCGAAAGATGAATTCCCGCTACCCCACATAGACACTCTAGTAGACGCAACCTCCGATCACCAGATGTTCTCATTCATGGATGGGTTCAGCGGGTACAATCAGATCAAGATGGCCCAAAGTGACGCCGAGAGAACGGCCTTCCGGATGCTCCTCGGAAATTTCTACTACACTGTCATGCCTTTCGGTCTCAAGAACACAGGTGCTACATACCAGCAAGCCATGACAGCAATCTTCCATGACTTGCTCCACAAATCAGTAGAAGATTATGTCAACGACTTGGTGGTGAAGTCAAAAGAACGAGAGAGCCATCTCGATGATCTAGAGGCAGTGTTTCGTAGGTGCCGCAAGTGCAAGCTGAAGATGAACCCAATGAAGTGTGCCTTTGGAGTAGTAGCAGGGAAGTTCTTGGGATTCCTAGTACACCAGCATAGGGTTGATGCAGATGAGACAAAGATCAAGTCAAGAGATGCCACCACCCACTTCCCAAAGGTCACTAAAGAGATTCCTAGCAAAGGTGTCATACCTGCGGTGCTTCATCCCCACGTTGGTAGAAATTATAGCCCCATTCTCTAGTTTGCTCAAAGGGGACTGTCAGTTCCAGTGGGGTGAGGCACATCAGGATGCATTTCACATGGTGAAGCAGGTATTGACATCTCTACAGGGTATGGTTGGCCACCAAGAGTGATCTGCTACGGTACCTATTGTCCAAGCCAGCCTTGACTGGAAGGGTTGTGAGGTGGCTACTCTCACTAGCCAAGTTCGACATCACATGCATCATTCCGAAAGCCATAAAGAGTCAGGCACTTGTAGATCTTTTGGCCCAATTCCCGAGTGGGCAGTGTGAACCATTGGAGGAGAACTTGTCCGGAGAAGACTTTGTAGCACTCATGGCTGAGGCAGAGGAAGAGTGGACATTCAGTTTTGATGGTGCCGTGGGTGGAGGTTGCGGCGGAGCGGGTATTGTACTCCATAATGGCCAAGGGGAGAAGAGATGTCTGGCTTACAAGCTAGACTTTTAGTGCGCAAACAATGAGGCTAAGTACGAAGCATAATCCTAGGGCTGATAGTCGCAGAGGCTGCTGGTATCAAAAGATTAGAAGTACTGGGAGACTCAAAGCTCGTGATCAAGCAGACCACTGGGGCCTATGCACTCAAGGAGCCATCCCTGGTGCCGTACCGCACCATGGTCCAAAACTTGCTAGAAAGGTTCACTGAGGTCAAAATTTCTCATCATCTTCGAACCGAGAAACAGATTCCTAGACGCCCTCGCAATCTTGGGGGCAAGGACAGAATTTGAGCAAAGTGAGGGATTGATTCGGATTACAAGGAGGACATAGCTGGCGGAGATCCATAATCTCGTCAAACATGCAGTTACAGAAGACTGGAAAAGCCCGGTCCACAAATAGCTCAACAGGGGAGGTGGACAGATGACTCCCGCGATGGTAGCCCAGTACTATATCCTGCGCGGGGAGCTATACTATAGGGGCCCCCAGGGGTGGCTTGGGAGATGTATAGGGGCTAAGGAGACCAAGCAAAAGCTGCATGGGATACATGGAGACACCTGTGGAGAAGATAAGATTGCTCTCTACATAAGGGTATAGAGGCAAGGCTACTACTGGTCGGAAATGAAAAGCGATGCAGCTCTTATGCAGAGGGAGTGCCCTCGCTGCTCACTCCAGATCACCCAAGAGGAGTCTAATTTCATTGAAGAATGGCTTGACTGGCGCCAGAGGTACTTAGACTATCTAAAGGAGGGGTCCTTACCCTATGACCTGGGAGATGCTAGCAAGGTCAAACACCGAGCCAAGAGGTTCTTCCTACAACAAGGGGAGTTATACCGAATGACGCTGGATGGATACCCGCTGAGATGCTTAGTGAGTGCAGAGATTGAGGCAGTCTTGCAGAGAGGGCATGAACTGGAGCATCAAAGGGGGTGGAAGCTCTATGAGCAACTAATCACCTTGGGGTACTACTGGCCGACCATGGAGGGGATGCGAAGAGACATGTGAAGCAGTGCCAACCTTGCCAGAAGTTCAGAAATCTAGTTTACGCTCCTTCGATGGAGTTACAGGGCACACGGGCTCCATGGCCCTTCCATACTTGGGCAATGGATCTCATTGGCCCCATTCACCCACCGACACAAGGAAACCATTGAATACTGGGCGCTACAGACATTTGAACCAAATAGATCGAGCCAATACCACTGAAAAAGGCCACGGGGGCGGCCATGGAAAACTCCATCAAAGAGAACATCCTATGCAAGTTTGGGATACTGAAAGTTATCCTGTCGGATAATGGGACCCTGTTCATAAACAGAGATGTGCGGCACTTGCTGAAGTCCTACGAGATAAGGCACAAGACGTCATCTCCGTACTACCCACGGGGGAATGGCCAAGCGGAGGCAACAAACATGACCCTCATTCGAATATTGAGCAAGCTATTGGATGAGCAAGGGGGGATGGGCCGACCACTTGGTGATTGCACTCTGGGCATACAGAACTTCGAAAAAGAAATCCACCGAGTCCAGTCCATACAACCTGGTTTACAGGGCCAAGATAGTGTTGTCGGGCGAGATCGCCATGCCTTCTGCAAGACTGGCATTGGCTGGGAAAGTCACCTGCGGGGAGCAACGAGCTGATCTCAAAGCATTGGGAGAAAGGCACGATGCGGCGGCTCAGAACATCGAAAGATACTGCAATTTGTTGGCAAGTTTTACAACAAAGGGGTCATGCCACGGATATTCAAGGAGGAAGATCTAGTATGGAAGGCAGTGAGTGCTGTCATAAGGAACTTACCGACGCCCAAATTTTCACCAAAATAGGAAGGTCCTTACCAAGTCACGGAGGCAAACGACAGCGGCTATTATAAACTATTAAGAGTAGAGGATGGTTCCCAAATGGCCCGATCAATGTAAAGTTTTTAAATGCATATTTTCCTTAGGATTTTTGCCTTAGTTTTGTTCTTTTCATTGAAAAAGTTATAACAGGAAAAGTAAGAACGTGTAATTGCCCTTGAATCAATACAAAAGATGTTATACTACTACAAATATCGAATGTGTACTACAAGTCCGTCCAGATACTAAAAAAAAAAAGAGAAAGAAATAAAACTACTATAGGAGACCCCTCAGAAACGGGTCAGAAGGCCGCAAGGTCAACCCAACAGGTCAGGGAGTGGCAGCAAGAGCGGCTAAGGAAGTATCCAACTTCCCCTCCAACTCGAGCAAGTATCGTCGGCAATTATCTATCGCCTTGAGGTACTCTATAATAGTCACTTCCGCAACATGGGAGATAGAAATAGCGTGGGCCTCGTTGAGCCAAGGCAGTAACCAAGAACAGTCAATCTCAATCTTCTTCAGTGCCTCGATAGCAGATAGGGCAATGGCTCTAGTGGAATCGCTGAAGTCATTGACAAGCATTGGGCGAACCCAGTCCAGAAAGCGGAAGAGAGTCAGCAAGAACATGGCGGCCACAATCTCCGACTGAGTAGAAAACTGAGTGAAGGTCTCAGGATAGTGCATCAACACAGCATGGAGCAAGTCTGCCTGAGCCCGAGGGAAGGCGTGACCCATGAAGTCGCCGAAGTCAAAACCCGTGCCCTATGTGGCCAACGGCGGCGTATGGTGAGAAGCTGCCCTCCTTCCTCCCCTAACACTTGAATGGTCCTGCCTGAAAAAAACATCACCTGCAGCAGTCTCATGTCCCTCGTGGACTCTCTCCCTTGGAGGACTTATGGGAAACAGTGGTGTGGCAACCTCGCTTGGTGAAGCAAACTGACCCAAGTCAAAAGGCGATTGGTAGGTGCTACCTTGGGGAACCCCCTCATCCCCAAAATCCCCAAACATTCTCTCTAGGCTGGCTGGCTCCCCGCTCCGGGGACTAGGCAGAAATCGCAAAGAAAATGTAGCATCAATCGGGGCACGAAAAGAAACCACTACTTCGGCTACTAGTGAAGCCGCAATAGAAGGAGGGTCCTCATTGCTATCATGACAATGTGACGGGAGCTCACGGCGTAATGAAAAAACTGCCCCAGAACCGGCAGTGGCAAACTTAGCAGCAATAGGAGCAGTAGGCCCCACAGGGGATGGAACAGCAGTGTTAGACGATGCAGCTGAGGGGGCTGTAGTGGCACGACCAGTAACGCAAGAGGTGTTGTTAAGAGAATCACTAGAGGATGAACCAATGATCGGGATGTGCCCAGCAATAGTTGGCTTAGAAGAGAAACCATCAGAGTCGACGATCTCTATCAATGTCGGAAGAACTCCCTCAGAGGAACGGTGAGCAACTAAAGGGCCGGCAGCCAAGTCTCAAAGATCCTCCTCCAAATCCTCCCTCAAGAGCTGAGCTTGGCGGCGACGTGGAGCCTTGGAAGTGACATCCTGGGATACCGCGGCCGTATGACGGACAGATCGCTTTTTCCTGTGGAGCTGAGAAATTGGGACCTAGTCCTCATCATTGTCAAGTGGCGCTAGAAAAAAAATGATTACACAATTACAAAATGCAGAAGGGAACGTGTATGCGAAGAAGGGAATAACTTAAAACACAAAGTTACATGTACCTGGTGCTGGGTCCACAAGTCATAACGAGGGGCCGGGAGGAGCGGCAGCAATCCAAGGGAGACCCTAAAAATAAAACTAGAAGAAGCTCAAAAATTGAAGTACAAATAAAACATATTAAGTAGATACAAAAAAAGTGAAGTAGAAGGCAGATGGCGTACCTTCCTCGGGCGTTTTCTCGTGCAGTCCACCATGATGGGTCCTGCTGGGGTCGGAATAGTGGTGGGGAATGACACAGTGGCAGTATCATCCCAGAGAGGCGGTGTATTGACGGATGGGGCCCAACAGCTCCTCAAGCCACGGGTGATCCCTTTACGCGTCAAGCGTAGAGAAATGTCCCACAATAAGACAAATGAACCAGTCTGGGTGACAGCTGGCTTGAGAGTCTCCAAAAAGCATGATGTGCGGTGGTGAACTGACCGATCCGAAACCTTGGCGGCGAAATGACTCAGGTGTACCCGCCAAAGAGGTCTGACTCATACTCATGGACGAAATGGCTAAGTCAGGTAAAAAACGACTATAACACGGGTATGGGGCTGGGTACCCCCTTATCATATCCAAACTATAAGGAAAGCTGCTATGGGCAATATACAACAAACGATGGTCCTGCCTCACTCAGGAATGGTAGTGAGCAGGGACAGACATGTGTGAAAGCGTTGAGCATAGAGAGACGTCGACATGCGAAATGGTCAATGAGATCGAAGTATCTAGCCTCCATGGAGTAAGAAGATGGGACTTGGACCCCTACAATAGGCTCTAACTGTATGTACGGGCGAGGGGACGAACTGCTCAAACCTATCAAAACTGGCCCCCCAGAGCTTAGTCATAGATTGACCTGACTAGCGGAGAGACTGAGGTCGAGAGATCTCGACTCCATCCTCCACCATCAGGCCTATGGCATCATGGTGCCTCTCAAACCTAACGACAAGAAAAACAATAGGTGTAGGGGCTATGACAAGAAAATGCTCATAAAAGAAACATACGAGAAATTGAGTCTGCATCATGGAAAAAATGTCATACCTCCCAACGGACCGCTTAGTGTCGACATGGATCTAGTCAAGCCGGTAGAACAGAGAACCCAAAAATAGAGGAGCCAGAGTAATGTGACCACCCACCGCGAGACGCACTACCAGGTGGAAAGTAAGCTGGCTCGGGCCCTCGGCGTGGAAGCTGGACAAAACGAACAAAGACAAAAAATATACTAGGAAGCTCACCAA